>BJBW01003749.1:0-55344 GCA_004320125.1 Scolopax mira | reverse complement strand
AATTCTTCTTAATATCTGATCTAAATCTCCCCATCACAACTTCTGACCATTTCCTCTGGTTCTGTCATTATTCACTTGGGAGAAGAAGCCAACAACTACTTTCTCTCTTCAACCTTCTTTCAAGTAGTTGTAGAAGGCAATGAGATCTCCCTGCGGCCTCTTCTCCAAACTAAACATGCCCACTTCCCTCAACCTCTCCTCATATGACTTGTTCTCTAGACCCCTCACCAGCCTGGTGGCTCTCCTCTGGACACGCTCCAGCTGCTCGATGTCCTTCCTGTAGTGAGGGGCCCAAAACTGAACACAGTACTCAAGGTGAGGCCTCACCACTGCCGAGTAGAGGCACGATGATTTCCCTACTCCTTCTGGCCACTCTATTCCTCATACAAGTCAGGATGCCGTTGGCCTTCTTGGCCAAATGGGCACACTGCTGGCTCATGTTAAGCCGGCTGTTCCCCAGCACCCCTTGGGCAGGCACTGTAGGGAAAGCCTGGCTCAGAAAGGGCAAAACGCTGCCCAGCAGCCAGGGCTGAAGGAAACTGGGTGAGAAACAGCCCTGCCGGCGCCAAGGGGAGAGCGGAAGGAGAAGCAGGAGGATCACCCTGCGGCCCCGGGAGAGACCCCAGTGGGGCAGGGTTTCCTGTATATTTCCTGCAGGGGTTTCCATATTTCCAATATGTGAGTCAAAAACTTCCTTTCTTTAGGAATGGTTTAAACTTTTGAATGTTTGTGTAAATATTACTGACACAACACACAGGAATTTTTTTTGTGACTGAAGTAGGAACAGGATCCAGATTAAGTACCTCTGCCGTTATAGTTTTCCTGACAGCAATGTGTGAACCTTTTGTTGTATGCTTTGTTGTTTCTGTCATTATCTTTTTATATATTTATTTATGTTATCATTTAAATATACATATAACTTCTTATATAGATATATAAGTGTTTATATATAAAATTATAAAAATTCTTTGGCTTTTGAAAACCATCTTTCTCATTCTTCAGAAAATATTTGCACTGGTTATAAAGGAATGTTCTCTGGTTTTGGGGTAATTTTTGGTGGTTTTGGTTTTTTTTTGATTTTTTTTCCCAGTTAGACTGTCTTATTATGCACGCCACATACATTCAAGGTGACTTTGAATGATATAATGAATTAAGCCCACGTCAACTTTGTATTTACATTTTTAAATTTTTCTTTTCCTTAACAGGTTGTTTTGGAGAAAAAATATAAAAATTGTAGAACTTCTATATTTATAAAATTTATGCTTCAAGCAATCCTTATTTTTCTGTCTACTTGACATTATTATGAACAACTACCTATATATTGAAAGATGAGGGTCAAAAGAGTCGATTAATTTTCTAACTTTGTGGATCATGTAGCTTTCCTTTTTTCTTATGATTAAGTATTAATTGTCCAGTAAAAGTGCAGGTTGATTATGCACTGAATTATAAACTCTCTGTTATGAACTTTGATTTGGCAAGTATTTAGAGCACTTGAGTTTAAAGTAGGTGTTTACAGTAATATAGCTTATTGTCTATAATGTGAACAAAAAAGACATTTGAAGCCATAGTGAATCATGTCTAAAACAACTAAGGGAGTAGTTATTGTGTGATTACAGCTGTTCAAACAAAAGGATAAAATGCCAGAAAACATTAAAGATGACATTTGACTTATAAAGGGCAAGGAGAGGAACTTAGCTTAAGGTTTCTGCAAGGTCAAGGAAAGTGGAATCTGACATCTGATTAAAAAAAATATATTCCAAATGGATGCACTATTATCTTTGAATGCTAACAAGCTAATATCTGAGAACAGCCAGTTGGTGCTAGGGCGATCAAGAGAGTAAAGCAGTTTCTATAATTTCTGCAATTTCAAACCTTTACCTTTAAAAACACAAAACAACACAGTTACTCATTAGGAAAAAAAATAATCTGGAGATTAATTCAATTGGCCTCAATATAGGAATCTGTCTTGTACTTCAATATTATTTAAATTTATTAAATAGTATTTAGCGATGTGGAAGTGCAGTTCAATTTTGTTAGAACTTACACTGAGAACAGCCACATACAATGCAATATCAATCTTATTTCCTGCTTTGTCTTATTATATTACAGCAGGCAAAAAGAATTTTGAGTTCACATGATGTGAAATGTTGCAATATTCTATAAGTTGAGATAGCAAAACTATCTTTTTCTTAACTGGGGAGAGATATAAGTAAATAAAGAATAGCAACCAGAAGCAATTATGTAAAACTCTGAACAGCATTCCCTAGAGAGAAGGATATATACATTTTCCTGTCTAGTTCCATTATGTGTATTCGTTTCAAATACAGACACTTTCAAATGCAAACAGAACAAATTCAATTTTCTTCAAACAACATTCCCTGCTAACACTTTATGTGCCAAGTGAGAAAGCAACACAAAACTTCTGACAAATTAAACATCTCTTTAAGAACAATGTAAATGTTATTAATTTACTTCCACTAGTGGGAGTTTTCCTGATTCACTGCATGACTACATTTGATTTTTGCAAAGAATAAGCTGTTTGTTTCTACTTCCAATCTTGTTTGTATACAAAAAAGATTTTGTCAAATTCTTGAAATAATATCAAGTTGTAAATGCACTCTCTGTTAAGCATTTTACAAAGACTTATTTTGGTTTCATTTAAAAGGGAAAAGGTGCGTGTAGGGATTTCATCATATGCAACTCTGCTGTGATGAAGTGATATGCCTGTTTCATTCATCATATGGGATCAACAGGAGGATTGTTCTCAGCCAGCAGCAGCTGGAATTTATATATATATATATATATATATACACAGACATACACACACACGCTTTTCACCTACTTACTGTGCAGTGAATGATGGATTCATCCCTGCTTGATTCCTGATGAACTATATAAGGCACTTATGACCCCTTTTCTGACTCTGAACACTTAGAGAAATTAAGTGACAATATATCATAGTAACACAACTAGAACAGACCTCTGCAAGTGTTTTGTTACAGCAAGGCAATCACTTTTTAGCCCTCTCGGTTTACTTGCTAATGCCTGTTGCAATAAGTTCAATCTAAAGGGGAAGTACTGGGCATTATCACTCAAAAACAAGAGTGAAATGTAATTTTTCACTAATAGCTGCAAGTACATAATTCATGACAGTCTTACATGATCCTTCTTGCAAGAAAACCCAGAATAGCTAGTTAGAAAATTGGGTATTTTCACAGCTAGCCCAGAGAATATAGATTAATGCTTAAATATTGGACTGATAGCTTTAGATTATTTTCTGTTGGTAAAGGTATTTGCCAAGTATAAGCAATACATCAATGAATTACCTTCTTGTCATTTATTATTATTCATGTGTTACTGGTTTAGCAGCCAACCCATAAATATATATGGTGAATTTGCATCCAAATTCCAATCAAGTATAATGTGCTATTTCAACAGATCTTTTAGACAAATAGATACTGAATATGGCTATTAATCTGCAGCAGAAATAGCAGATTTCAGTTACTGAAAGCTAAAAGTGAAGTGTTGTATGATAACCTGTAGATTGATGGCCTTAGTGGGATTTGAAATACCTTACTATGTTGTTTGTTATGAAGACGTGTTATTATTTCAACAATGAATAGGCATCATCAAATGATAAATTATTGAAAGACCTCTTAATTATGTGATTGGAGAAAAGGTCACTGTACTGCTATGTGTACTGCTATGTGGAAATTTAGGTAATTTTTGGGCACTTTTCAAGAGTGCCCATCAAGTTACAGGCTTGAATCCATCTCACCAAAGGACACCTCTCATAGCTGAAGTCATTTATTCACCAACAATATTCACATTCTGTTTTATACCAGTAAGATCTTGCCCTCCAGGCTTCTGCAAAAGATTTAAACGCCTCTATAACCATGTCTAGAGAGATAGGTCTGAGTTTTCAGGTCCCAACAGGTACATGCACACAGACGTGCACACCCAGTTACCCTATGTCCCCTACATATCAAACCTCTCCCAGTTTGAAAGGTGCTCCAGAGACTCCCTCTCATTGACTCATAGCGACTTGTGTCACCCCAAGACAATGTGACGGATAGCCCTCAACTGACAGCTCTGACCTAACATTGCCTTGCTCTTACATAAATTTATTTTTATTCCTCAACCTAGCAATGCGCTACTCTTAGACATACTTATTTTTCCTGTCAGCTCTAGGCATTCTGCTCCTGGCCCTGGGAATATCCTGACTTATAAAGTTTCATACCTGCATAGTTTCCTCTGCTGCAGAAATGAAAAGAGTGAAAATGCTATTATAATAAAAATAAATCACTAATTGACAATTTCATAAACATTTGGTGAAAAACTAGAATTTTCCTTCTTATTATGTTATATTACATGAAACTTTAACAAGTGAAACTTCAACATGGAACATCTTCTAAAGAGCAAAGACTTTTTTTGGTTTTGAAACCTTGTGATACAATTCAAAGATTCTCTTCTTTGTATCTATATCCATACTGCAGTCTGTTAAATCAAAGCATCTTAAATGCAAAAAGCAGTGTGTTACAATGCAGAGCTCTGTCCGATAATTCAGTCTTCTAGCAGCTCAGGGCATCCCTGATAACCATCACCTTCTTGAAGTTATAACATGAAATAAAAAAGAGCATTCTGTTAGCAAAGCTTTCTTTGCAAACATACAATAGCTGGATTTTTTGAAAAATAATTTCCTTATTTGGCAGAAACTAGACAATTAAAAAATCACTGCAATTTATTCCTATCCAAGACAAATGAGTGGCCACTAATGGCTTTCTGATCTGCTAATTAAGCTGGCTGTCTTAAGAGGAGTCACCTTTTTACCAACTGCCAGGATAACCAGAGTTCATCTAAAAATTATACCTTTAAATCTAAGAAAGATATTGTTCCATGTCTTTCTCCTCTGTTGGATTTATTATGAAACATCAGCCACTGAAGTCCATTTATATTTCTCTGCATCTGTTATTGTTTTGTGAAGACTTCCTCAAAAAAAAAAAGCTGCCAAATGAAGGCCTAAACATTTATTTGGAAAATAGTAACATAGTGGGATTGCAGTCCTCACAACTAGTCTAAAAGCTCCAATCTGCAATTGAAGTGATATGTAAACCAGAAGGCAGACTTTGATAGCAGGAGCAGCAGCAACACCACAGTCTTTCCTCCTTAGGTTTTAAGGTAGTCCACAAGGTAACAGTAGTTATATACCGGAAATTTCAGTTCCAGCATTACAGCAGCCTCAGAACCTCCAGAGTCAATATTACTATTTCTAAAAAAATGTATGTTTACAGCACTTCTTCTTGACACCAAATTTTTTTCCCCATTATATGAGGCACAAGTCATGGAGGTGATGCAACAAGCCTCAGGAAAATCTTCAAGAAAAATATAACAAATTATTCCTTTGTTGGTGCTTTAGTAAGTTAGTGATTATGGAATCATGGAAAGATTTGGACTGGAAGAGACTGGTGGAGCTGGTTCAACCCTCTGGTCAAAGGAAGGCCAACTTTTAATTTAGTATCTTGAAGTGTATTTGCAAACATATAATTATCCTCCTTGAGGGATAATTTCATTTTCTTTCATATTGCTTAAATAATGCAATTTATGGGTAGCAAAGCAATAGAGGTTTTGCAATTAAATAGGTTAATGAGGAATGTCTTATAATCTTTTTAGAAAAACTAAATTGTATTAAACTGATGAAGAGGAATACTACTTTATGGTAAGAACAAACCATTTTTTCCTAACTATGAAAAAATATTTAGTACTATTATGTAAGGTAAATTAAAGACAATTATTTTTCAATTCAGAACATCTCCATTTCAAGCGTTTTCTGTTCAGAAAGACGTAAAAAAAAATTATAATCCAAAATATTTATTCATCAGACACATTCAGAAATTCTAATTTATCCCTTGAGACAGATTTATGTAATTTCAGATTTATAGATAAATCAAGCCACTTATCTAAATAATAAACATACAATAGTGCTGCTGTGACATCTTGACAAAAATATCCCAAAGCAAGTTCTAAGTTATGTTGACATCTCTTTTATGAACATACAGACCTGTCCACAGGCTGACTCCATACAAACCAGCTCTGAACGCTAAACCATGCCAGTGACATTGTGTCCTGTCTGAAGCAGCTCAGTGACTATGAGATGCATGTAGAGGTGATGTACAATGCTTGTATATTTTTATGGATATTCAGCATAAATATCTGTTTCATTCATAAAAATAGGTAAAAATTTTCATACATTTTATACATTATATACATGGGTGGAACCCTATCCCTCCCATGAAGTTTACTTTACATAGAGATGCTGAAAAAAACCTCTGCAACAACATTTATTGTACAAAGAAGACAAATAAATGGTGACCTAAAAGATTTTGCTGAAACAGGATGCATGTGAAAGTAAAGGTAAGAGCGAGTGAGATCTTTCTTATCTTTCTTGATATATCTTGGAGGGGGAGTGTGAAACATCTGAAATTACAGGGATTTGTCTGACAGAGGTCATTATCTGCAACTCTAATGTGCCAGACAGAAAGAGTGTACAGAAGCTCTCCACTGTTCAGTCAGTCACTAACACCCTGTACGTGGCATCCATAATGTCCTTTGTTGGCAACTTGAATTAATCTTGTATGCTGCTTCTTCACACCTCTGCAATGGCCAGTGTCAAAAACAGCACCTGCGGTAAGTGTCTTAAGTTGTCTTCTCTGCACAACATCATCATGGCAAGGGCAGAGGGGAAAGCTGCAGGCTGCATGAATTTTTCAGCCCCTCCAAAACACTTAAATTCATTTTATTATGTCAGTTCATGCATAGGTCACACCTGTGCGTCCCTGAACTGTTGCCAAAGGCACTGCTGCAAGTAATATTATGACAGGTAGATAATGAGACCTTGAACCTGTGCATGGATTCACTCTAATAGCAGTGTAGAGACAGTCTTTGATTCTGTCCTTGGCCTGGCTCTCAGGGATTAGTGACTCAGAAGAATGAGAGTTAAGAACTGCAGTTATGGGGGAGAAAAATAATCTCATGTTTATATTTTTATGAAGTTGCTTTTGTAGCTTAACTCTTTGAAAGAGAGTGAAAGTCTGGGCTAAATACAGTTGGATTATAGTTCTTAAGGACAGAAAAGCAAATAAGAAAAAAAGAAAAACCCAAACCCCAACAAACCAGTGATGAATCATTCTATATATTGAGTTTCTTTTGAACTAAGATCTGATCAAGAAAGATGAGAAAAATAAGTGAAAACTGCATGATATTAATATGCTGTCTCTCAGGATACAGCAGTAATCAGTTACAAAGCAATTCCTCAAAAAAATTACAATTCACTTAATCTCTGAAGCTAATAAACAGGTAAGGAAGTCAGTATATCTTTAAGGCATACTGAAATATATCTTTCAGTAGATTTTCCTACACTGATTTTGAACCTATACATAAGGAATTTAAATTACAGAGATTACAAAATCACAGTTACTTAATTATGATTTGTTGTAAATATGAGTGAAGTGTTGTATCTCATCTGACCTCAGACAGAGATGTTCTGCTTAAAAGCTTCTGGCTGCAATACGGGAAAACTCTTGCCTCCCTGAGAGAAAGAAATCATATTTCAAATACAAACTTAGCAGCCATATTCCCTACCAGCACCAAGACCAAGCATGAACTCTTAACTCAGTGTCCATGAAGACATGGAAAATATTTCTTATTAAACTCAACTCCTTTTTAAAAATATTTTTATTTGATTTTTATTTGAACACATTTACTGTACTGGCACCTTATATGGTCTAGTTGCAGTTTTGTTGTATTACAGCATTGCTTTTGAATTACTAGGTTGTGTGGTCTTGTGTCTAGAAATTGGCAAATAAAGCAGAAATTAACTGAATACACATTTCAGGATATTTTTGAGTCCTTTAGAAGCAGACCAGCTCTCAAAGTCCTGCTCTGCCACTAGGGTCCCTGTAAGTCCCTATTTCCTTCAATTCCTGGATGGAATCTGTATGTTCATGGGTGTGAAAAACTGTTGTATTCAAAAACACTATCTCCTTTTAGTGTTTTGAGTTCATGAAGATAGCCATGATATATTAATTTGTCAAACTTTACAACAAATATGTCATATGCTGACCTTTACATTTGTCAGGAGCTTCTCAAAAACATTGATAAGGTTACCACAGTGTCTTTCTTCAAGACAATCATTAAAGATCTCTTTCACCACAAAACATAAAAAAACACTTAACAGTGGTTAGGTTGACAGTAAAATGTAATTGTTTCTTATCACACAGACTAATGTTGTCCTCTTGGATTCATCTATCAACGCTTTTTCCAGATCCATCCATTTTCTCTTCTATAATAAGAGGAGTGTAGAATCATAGGCTCTTAAAACAGGGATTTTCAGATACCCAAGAGTAAAGCCTTAACAATGCCCTCCAGTGTCCATCTGCCCATGGGTCTCTAGTTACATTCTACAGAGAACTTCAATGAAAAGAAGGCAAAGACAACACAAAGAAAGTCCATTATGCTGGAGAAATCAATCAATATTTTGATAGTTCAGTGACTACATCTTATGCAAACCTGTCTATGTTTGCATTATAACTTGCTAGTGTGTTGCTGACAGTCTGTTTGAAGTAGGCTGAATATTTATGCAAATTCTCAGTGGATCTGCAGTTCTATTGAGTTACCCTAAAGCTCCTGCTTGGAAGCGAATATGAAAAAAAAAACCAAAAGAGCTAGAGAAGAAACCGGCTTGCATATATTTCCTTTGTGATAGTTTTCTGAAAGTTTTTTTTTTCTGATTGAGACCAAAATTGTGTATTAATTCATAAACACACAGCAAGATTTTATGAAATTAAATGGTAAATATATTTATTTTTTCTTGCATTTCTCTAGTATTTTGTGAGAGAAAAACATTAACATGATACATAACCTGTTATTTGTTCTATGTAACCAAAGTGTTTTAAAAAGTTCCCAAATGGCAGGGTAAAACCATTCAAAAGACAGGCTTTCATATAACTTCATGATGGTTTCATTCATGCATATACATTTTTAATACATTCCTGATGTTTTATTTCAAGAAATGGCAAAAAAAGGACACTTTTTCATCAATCCAGTGGGATTTTTCTTTTCTTTGAAATAATTGTAAGGCAATATATGCTGACCAAATATTGTATTTCACATCTTACTACAGTATACATTAAATATTTTAGACTTGTTTCACTATGTCAGGAAAGAATAGTTACATAGTTTCTTAATTCTATCAGTAATTCGGGTTTTTTACATATATATATATAATTGCTATGAATATTTGGACATCATTACTTTCTTACTGATTTCTTTGGGCTATACATCATAACAGAGTTGCTATTAATCAATGCACAATCACACTGCACAAGTGCAGCTTGCTTCATTATGAACTCTGATTGTACACTATGAATATTACTATGAATGAAACATGTTAGACTGAAAACACAGCTGAAAACAGCAAAATTCCTGAGAGAGAGCAAGAATCTTCAGGTCCATACACCTTATAGTGGCTCCCAACCCATTCGTTCCAATATCTATGGCATAGTTTAAATGCTGGCAAAAAGGAGGATTCAGTATCAAAACACTACACTGAAATTCATGAGTCATGAACTCTAGCTCTTTTTTCAGACCTCTTGTTCAAATCTCACAAGTCACTTGATATCTTGAGTGTAGCTCTAAGAAACAGGGAAATTATTCTTTATTTTGAAGGCCTATAGTGTCCTTCCATAAAGAAAATAAATGAGGCATGCTTTCCACTCCTTTGTGCTCCACAACACAAAACCAGAGATTTTTAAAATTGTTCCCTTTCTGATACAGAAGAAAGACTTGTTACTGAAGCTTCCAAAAACACCAGAGGTTCAGTTAATGATACTATGTATATAGATTCCAAGATGTGCTTGAAATTTTTCATAAATGTTGTGTGGAATCAAGGGAT
This sequence comes from Scolopax mira, assembly GCA_004320125.1. Classification (NCBI taxonomy): domain Eukaryota; kingdom Metazoa; phylum Chordata; class Aves; order Charadriiformes; family Scolopacidae; genus Scolopax; species Scolopax mira. The sequence goes on along the minus strand of BJBW01003749.1, from coordinate 45,395 downwards.
TTTGGAGATGTGTCTACAGTAGAAACCAAGATGTTTTAGCTGAGTGAAAAAAAAAAACCCTGAAGTGTCTGACAACCCTGAGTTGTCCATTTTGGTATTAAATATGTTGCAATAACCTTTTATTTAGGATAGTGCTAAATATAATAGTTTATAAACATCAATTGGTCTTACAAAAATAAATGTAACAGATTAAATAATAATTTTACTTGATTACCTTCTTTTAATTTCATCAGTAATCCTTTAAATTAATGTAGCAATTGTGGAGAGTAAGTTTCAGTTTGAGATATGAGAACTTGGCACTTGTGTGGCTTTCAACTGTACTTTGATACAGCAGGAGATTCTGGAATTTTTGCTACTTTAACTGTTCACTCTCTTTTAAGTAATGAGTAAGGGCAGTTTTGGCATCAGGCATCAGTTTGGACAAATTTCTACTTCTTATTTTTCGATCCACAACAGAACAATTAGGTTCATCATACCTCACTGCCTGTCAAGCTTCTCAGAATACCCTGTAGATGAACACACAGCTTTGATATTCTCTAGAAGGAAATTTAATGCAACAACAACACAATCATTAAAGCTTGTGTGAGAACTACTTTTTGCTGTATCATTAGGCCAAATAGGTGTTTGCATAATCAGATAGTTTTAACTGCTTCTGGAGCATAATTAGACAACAGTTTTAGGGGAAAAAAAGCAGCATAGTCATTTGCACCACACAAAATTCCCTGGTACGTCACTAATGTCAAAGGCGTGAGTGGTCAAATGGAAAAAGAGATTTGCAACCTGGTTGGTATTCAGCTGTCTTTCATTGCCTAATTTCTCTTTTCTTCACTGGGCATGCTACATTTCTCCTTCCAGGATATCAATGCAAAATCACACAGATCATTAGCCCAGATGAAAAGAAATGAAATGCTTCCAGTGATATGACAATGGCCTATTTGTGCATGCTGAACCTGAAAACATACAGGCAGGACAGAAGTATGGAAGGAAAATGATTCAGCCAGCGATGCTCACCACTTGCAGAAAGTTGCAATCTTGATCTGTATAGCACGTCTGAGGTCTGAGAGTAAGCATCATGTAAGCAATGATAATCCTTCACTTAAGCTGGAGAAATCACAGAGGAAAATTTTTCAATAGACCTCTCTGTGACAGTTACTAATTTGCTTGCTGCCATGGCTGACACAAAGGTTTTAAGTCAACTCTGCAGCTTTTAAAGGGCACATTTAATGAAAGTGAGCAGACAACTATGTAAGAAGTGCCAACATCACAGTGTGGAATGAGTAGTTGTCTTAGCATGGCATTGAGCCCAATTTCTCAAGTTACTCAACTTCTGAACAGCTTTCCAAGCTGGAATGTGGATGGAGATGTATGATGGTAGATGTTGACTTGTGTGGGCAGATCCCAAACTGTTGGAAAAGCATAGTAATAAGACAATATGCTTAGAAATTTATACAGCAAATAGAATTCTTTGATTCTTTTGGATATATGGTAAGCAAGATAGCAAAAAGTGTCATTTTTTCAAGCAAAGAAAGATCTCCTGAGTTATGTTATAGAAATTTCAATTTACCTTAGCTAAAGGGAAGACTGTTCTACAACTTACTGCACATTTACATCACCTGAGATAGCTGAGGATATTGCTTATACTCCTTATTAATGTATAAAAGACTTTTTGATATGTAGGTTCACATCAGACTTTGATGACAGCTACAATGTGTTTCAAATTTGAAATATGATTTTATATATGATCAAAGAAGGCACATAACTTTATATATGAGAGAGAAATGTGAAGTCAAAGACAATGATCACCTATACAGGCCCCAAAATTATTTCGATTCTTAGACAAATGCTTTGTGAAAGGGCTACAGCAGGAATCTGGTAAGACAAAACAGCTCCGCAAATAGCTTCAGCCAGAATCTGCTTTATAGTAAACCATTAATGGAGAAATAGGAGGAATGGAGCTGATGTTTAAGTACACAGCCGAAGAGAATATCTTTGTTTTACTAGGGGTTCACTAACTTCACCCTCATAGCTTAGTCTTCATATGTATCTCAGGTACTGTTACATGTATCTCAGGTACTGTTTCCAAATTTCACTGGTCTGTTACAAGGTGCAACTCATAATTCTTCTTTACGGCTTTTAACAACTGAAATAGGATATTCTGGCTTCTAACAGTTACCTCATCTAAACAAGTTGTATAAAGATGCCTTAGAAATCAATGTTAAAAACAGGTTCTTTCAGGGTACAATTTTTCCTTTCCCAAAACAAAAAGGATCAGACTTCTGCCAGGAGTTGTCATTATTAACATCAGTACCTCTAGGAAGTTTAAGATATGTAGAAATTAGATGTAGCGAATTAGAAACCCCTGCATGACTCTAGACTCCCTAGCACTCTGCCTTCCAAAAAATCCTAGCATAACTTAATCTCTCTAGTTGAATAGAAACATGAACAAACATACAATTATAAATTTCCTCTTCCCATATTCTTTCACCATTATTCATGTTTTTCTACAGAGTGCTTGAGCCTAGGATATATTAAAAAGATAGTTTGTATTCTCTTTTGAAATAACTTAAATTTACATTTCAGGGGGCACTCAAATTTACTTTACTGTGATTGCTATCTGTCTAAAATGACCACTGATGACTATTTTCAGTTTCTCAAGGTTTTGTGAATCTTTTTTAAGTTTCCACTAATTATAAAATGATAAAATCATTCAATTGAGGAAATTAAATAAAAACTGAGGCTCTGATAGGAACAATACATTTAATTAATTCAAATAATATCAAGAGATATAAATATTCCTACTTGTTTTTTTCTTAATAAACTTGGCTGGCTGTTTCTTCATGAGAAAATGTATTGCAGAAAACTACTACAGCATACAATATGACATAAAGCTCCAGACAGCTATTTCAGCTTTGAAATTAACTCAAATTAATGTGGCGATAATTGCTGGAGCTCAGTTACATGCTTTTGCTAATTAAAGATTGAGGGAAATGCCATAGGAGAGACAGTAACATTTGTTAACAAGAATACACTAATGATTTGGCTGTTCCCATTGACCTCTGAAAAGGTTAAACTGCTAGAGCTGTTGGGTGTATCAGTAAATATGTCAAATCTGGGTTACACTTCATCTTTTTTAAAAGAAAGAAACCATATTTCATCTCACTGATTAATACAAGGAAAGAGATAATTGATTACTCAGGATATTTCATAAAATTACACAGAATTTTCATTCATTGTAATTCTTATTTTTCTACTTGGCTATCAAGGTTAATAAATTTTATTTCCTTGTTTTACATGTGGCTCTTCCTAATAATTATTTTGATGAAATGTTATGAACTAATTTGACAGAGAAGAAGCAGTCTCAGGACTACTGCATTTTCTGAGAAGTATCATATATTGTATCAGACATATATTTTATATATATCAATTACAATTGTTACAAATAATAAATTGGTAATCTCTTTCAAAAAGCAGTACAAATGCAACATAAAAATATGCATTACACAAAATTTTCCTTCTTTTTAATTTGAATTAAGGTCATTAATTTCTTAAAATCATTTTGGTTAAGTAGCATATCCTTACACTAACTGTCTTTTCCACATTATCAAATAAGTTGCCATCTTTCCTTCATAAAGCTCAACTATATCTTATTTAAATTGTGTCTGAAGACTTAAAATCTCAAATTAAAACTCAGTAATACTGAAAAGAATACCCAATCACAAACTACAATAAGGACAAAATAAGTATATTCTCAGAATACCAGCAATGCTAAAAAAAGAATTCAAGTCACTTGGGATTCTGAACACTCTTTCACACGTATAGTAAATCTTAAAATAAAGACTATTTAATTAGCATGACCTTTATTTGGATACAGTGACTATTCCAACTGGCTAGTCTTAAGAAGAGATTTTTTGTTAAGAAACAACTTGAGGACATGCAATGTCCTTACTGATCTTGCAATCAAAATCTTCCAGTAACTGAAGTGTTTTGAAGCATTTAGTCTATTAAAACGAATAGACTAATTATACAAATTCTTGGTGAAATAGACATTAAAATTTGTGAGCCATTCTGTTTATCAAATAAATTTATTCCTGTTTGCACACCATTTTAATAATGAGCATATCTTTTCTGCAGCAATATACTGGAAAAGGGAAACACTATCCATCCTTCTTCCTAAGTCCTGATGCTCTTATAAAAATATTGGAAATTTTACTTTGAAGAATATGAGCTGTATGAATGTATGAGATACTTGTATAGTTATTCTAAGGTGGAAGGGTGGTAATACTAAGATAGTAGAGCAGAGAATCAGATGTTGTCATTTCTTTGCACTGATTACCAACCATAATACATACCATACAGGTAGCATGACTCTTTGAGTCTATTTTCCCCATATATAAAATCAGGAATTTAGATTAATTTAAAAGATTATTTTAAAGATCAATAATTTTAGAACTTATAGCCTGTTCTTGATGAATCTTCTGCAAGTTTACTGAAGGAAGTCTCTACAATTCAGATAGTTCAGACATTTAACATTTCAGAACATGTGTTTGCATTCAGATGTTGGGTCAGCTCTGGTGAAAAATGTGTTTTAGAGCAAGAGGAAGAATAATCCAGTATATGCAACAGCTGATTTTTCTAGGAAGAAGACACAGCAAGATAGCAGAGAAAGTAAATTCCACTAGAAAAAATGAACTACAGTTTTTATTATTATGATAATTCCACTATTAGTACAGAACATTTCAGTCACTCAATCAAAATTAAAGCCTTGTTTTACTTCAGAGGTTTTATTTTCTTTAAAGTAGTATACTTCACACTTTGTTAAAATAATACCAGCCAAAATCTTTTTGCCATGCCTGTCTACATAGGATATTATTCTTTTTGTCAAAGCCAGAAAAAAACCTTGTATTTTTATCCTATATAATAGAAAACAATTTTTAAAAAATAACTGCTCTTTCTTACTGGATATGACTTCTTGTTAGCAAACCACAAATTCAGTCCCAGGCTCCACAGAAGTCCATTTGTATTTTCTGGCCTCTATCCTTTATTGTAATTCCTCTTAGACACACTCAAAAAACTTCTCCAGAACTCATATAGAAAAATGAGTTTACAATTAAGATTATCTTCAATGATTTTTCATAGATGGAGTGCCATAAAGTTACCTCTACTTAAATAAGGTTAAATTTTCATGAAAATTATATATTGACAAAATATTAATTTTCTGACTAAAGTCTCAACTATTCAAAAGCTTGCCAGTACAAATACTCAATCCCCTGTTACCAGAAAGGCATCAGCAGTGCAGGTATAAAGACTTCAGAGAAGGAACTATACAACTTTTTCTGCTGTCTGCATAGGCAGAAGTAACAATCTACATCCTGCAAATACTGAAAGCAATGACGAAAAGCTGAATATACGAACAGAAAATTAAAACTTTATTCCTAATGAAAGCCTTCTATATAATCAAACAAATTTTAGCAGCACACTTGACAAATAAACATCAAGGACTATCATATTTAGAAAGGCAGACATATTCCTTTACAGTGTACACAATAGGGTAATAAGTTCTGTCACTTATGACCCTCCAGTTACAAAAAAGGTTAAAGGGTTGCCATTTCGATTGTACTGACACAGTTTGCTGGATGAGGTATTTCTTACTGTGTAGGTGAATATTGGATATGGTCTATTTCTACAACATATTTAAATTTCTTCAGCATTAAAGCACAGATTTGTATTTTTTTAATATTTTACTACTGAGACTTAAAAATAAATTAAAAGACAGGGGTTTCAAAATTCCTAAAGATTCTTATTTCTAAAATGTACCTCTTTCAGTAATGATCTTTCAAAGCACTAGACATCTACCTACTGGATCTCTCGATGCTTGTGAATCTGCAGCACTAAAACAACAACAAAAAATATTTAAAAAGAGAGTTTGGGAGAATTAAAAGTACACTGAAACAGTGCAAACTACATCAGTAAGAGTGGCTCAGGGCAACCAGATATTGTCACAGTGAAGCACATACTTGCAACTACACATGCAGGGAAGGGTAACACATTCAGAGTCACTGGCTTCAATGCGCAACAACAAATGACACCTTCTTTTGAGAATATGCTGGAGAACTTCATGCAGGTAGAAGACAGACAAACATCAGAAAATAGGCCAACAATTCTGTAATTTTTATACTCTTGTTTTACTCATTATTCATATCTTCTGTTGGAAAAAAACATCCAGAAATCTAGGGAGAGGCAAGAGAGCAACCAGCCTCTAGTGAATGTATAAGGAAATATTTAATCATGGTAAAACCCTGAAACCTTAAAGGTCTAGGTGAAACAACAAACAGAACATCTTGGGATACAGAAATTTTAACAAAGACCCAAATGAAAAGCTTACAGCCCTGTAGGCAGATTTTAATGCAAAGATTGAAATAAAAATCCTCACACTTTTACAATTCTTGTAAAAAGTCCTTAAAATTTGCTCCCATGACATCTTTCTCCTGTGCAATCAAGTGCTGCTACACGTTGTCTATTACTGGCCCAGATAATGCAGTCCCACTGTTTTGAATTTGTGCTCCTTGTCTTGCCTTTGTCTTGTTCCTGTTCTCTGTCCTCATGGGCAGTGCGAGAAAGAGAGAAAAGGGGGTAGCAGTTAGAATAGCGACCAAGAAAACAAAGGCAGAGACACAGTTTAATTCCATTCTGCTCTTACATGAACTAAAGAGCTATTTGTAATAATCACATTTCAAACAGGTCAACCTGCTCCTGATGAATCCTAGTCTGTGGATGATGCCCTTCCAGTCACTCAAGCTAAACCTCTCCCTAATATCCTGTATCCTGCAGAGACCATTGCTGGACTGCTGACTGATAGACAACTGTAGCTGGGATGTCAATGGAGGCACTGTACCAGTTTCAACCTATGTATCTCATCTGAAGTATCTTCTGAGCAAAGTTCCTAAGTACATCAGAGTCTGAAACATGGTATAATATCACGTTAGTACACAGCTGTCCAAGTCCAGACTCCAGAATCATATGCATTTATGGCCAGCTTTATATAGGGATTCTGAGCTTAGCCTGCTTCCTTTGCAGGCTGTGCCCATGGGGCACTTATTGAAGAAAAACTCTCCACAAGATGCTGTGTGAGCAACTGGAAATTGCCCACAAACCTAAAAGAAATGAACAAGCTCTGGAATCAACCCTACTGAACCATACAGCCCCATAGAAGCCTTGAGAGGTTTAGGGAACCAGCTAATTTACAGTTTGCACTCAAACTATGTATGTGGCAGGAACCCAAGCTTGATGCCCAGGCTCACATGGATCCAGGAAATACAAATTTGTATAGTCTGGATTATTAGTGAGTTGGTGTACCACAGAAAATGAGAGATCTTCAGCATGACAAGATAGATGTACTCTAAGTTGCTCAGCAACTTAATATGTATATTCAAGGCTTTCTGAAAATGGAAAATTGCAGGTATACTGAGATAGAAATGAAGCTGTTCAGAATATTCACTTTTAAGGATCCATCACTAGAAATCATTTGCTAGGTACTAAAATCCTCTGCAGTAAACTCAATAAACACCCTGCAGTGGCAGAGCAAAGGTGAATTTGAAGTAGACTTCATAGCCCTGACTCTTACTATTCAGATTTCATTGTATTCAGAGTATATATTTCAACCTGTTGTTACATCCTTAACTGCTGGAAGACAAGAGAGACATGGAAAAAGTCATACATTAACACAATGTTATCTAATTTCATTCACTTGAAGTATTGATTACACCCATGGTAAACAAGTTAGACTCATGCAGCCATTCCACCTCTAGATATATAAATGTTTTACTTTTTTTTGCTTGGTATATTACAAAAGGAAACATTTGCATTCCTTATCATTGTCAGAATCATAATATTTCTGTCATGAAGTCATCATTTCTTGTTTATGCATGCTAATTATGTAAATATTATGTAATCTGATGTATAACTGCAAATTAAATAATTGCTTCAGTGCTGATTGACGCAATAGATCCACTGAAGTAAAGATCTCAAAATTACAAATTAAATCGTTAGTTATCTTTGAAGTGGTATTAAAAAATTTATTTGTTTATGTAAATTGATAAAAAAAAATAAATTCCAGCAGCTGAACAGAAAATGGAACAATATAAGAGGCAGGCAAGAACACTGAGCAGCAAAAGTGTTCCTTATGCTTGTGCTTTGGGTTCTGCTTCTACTGAAGTACCATGCTCCAGTGAGATATAATTGCCATTTAATATCAGGCAATATGTTCAATTACTTATATTTAGTTTTGCCTGCATATGCATGATATTTGTGAACGAAATGATTGCAAAACCTAAAATGCAATCTCACACAGGTTAAAGATATAAAATTATGTGCTAAATCACTTTTTAAAATACTGAATTAGGTGTGGAACTATTAAAAAAAAAAAGATCAGAATTCCTCAGAATTAGTCATTAAACCTATTCATGTCTTTTCTTAGTTTTTACTAATATCAGGATTTCTTGCTAATATCAAGATTATTGCTAATAAAATTTGTGAATAATATCAGGGTAAAGCTAGTCAGAACAATTAGTTTTCTATTAAATAACTTGCTAATTACAATATCAGAAAACACAGTGTACTTAAAATTCTTTTTTTTTTCTTTTTTTTTTACCAATTAATGCTCAAATTTCTGGACTACTAAGAAATAAAATACTAGTTAAAATAATGTGCCCTCCCGATAACTTTGGTTGAATTCTCTTTTTTTTTTTTTCCCCTGAGTCTGCCACTGGATTGTCACACATTCCTCAGTATACCTCAAAGACCTCAAAAACAACACAACTTCATACACGTAGTTACCCACAGACACAAAGATGTATTTTAACAAAATTAGTACATTTCAACTGAGAGATATTGCTCATTTGTACAGATTAAATTATAATCCACAGCTTTTGCATATTCTAAATAATTTTTTTCCTCATAGCATTTAGTTTTCTTGAAACAGTCTAAACGGAAGGAATATGTTCAATTCTATTTTTTCTCACTAAGCTGCACTGTCAATTTGTACGAGTGTACAATGGAATAGTTCACAAACTGGAAGTCCCATCTGTTCAAAAGGACAGGCTGTCTAAAAGAACGTACAGAAACAAACAAGAGACAGGAAAAATTGTATTTATTCATTCTCCCTCTTTCCCAGGTGATAATAAGAGTTTGGAACAAAGCTTAACCGAAAAACTAGTATCTCCCACATGCAGATTAACATAAGAAATTAAATATTATCTTAATCCTGCTAGTTAAAATTAATTCTAGAATATACTGTTTATAGTCTTTCTGTTTGAATTTATTAAGCACACCAAAGAAAGTACTCTCTTGAGAAACTGTGACAGCAAAAATATGCTTCTGCCATATCACTTTTTTTTAACATTTAATATCTTTTAAGAAATGTGCCCACAGGCATAGATCTATCAATAGAAAGTATCCACTCTGGCACCAGCTGGAATTGAGCCTCAAAAAATATAACTCAACATCACATGGACAACACAATGTTTGCTAATTATTGTCAAACTAATTAGCTAACCTGAGTAAGAATGAAGTGAACTTCATCCTACAACGTGTTGTACTGAGACTGTGAAGAACTGAATGAGATGTTGAATGAGATGACTTAAGGGAAGAAAGACTTTATGTACTGTTTCTTTGAGTTTTTAAGATTCACATCATTATAATAAATTAACTTCCTAATTCAGCTGGCCACTATGAACTAAGGTCTAAAAATCAAGACTATTTTGTGTTATTTCACAGGAGCACCTTAAAAAGTCGTGTCAAACCTCTACATATTATCAGTATATTTTCACTATTTCCTGCAAATTCTTTATTAGTAATTGACATATTAATTTACCTTTTATTTCTTCAATATGTGAATATAAATATTTATCTCATCATAATAAATAATTCAGACTGAACAGACACTTATAGATGAAGCAAATTTAAAATCAAATTTATCAAGCGACTACTGAAGAGTTTAATCTAGGAACATCATCTGTTTGCAAGCTCCACAAGCCTTTGATCAAGGATTATAATTATGAAAAAAAAAAAAATTTAAATTGCACTGGTATTTTCAGAAGAAATATTGCAAGCAAAAGTTCAGAAGATATTTTTTTCTTCCGACATGATTTTTCTTTTAAATGAACTGTCTGTTTATAGTGCATACACTATGTTTAATAATATAAACGGAATAGTTTGAAAACAGACTAACCCAAAGATGAGGTATGTTTTTATCTTGAAATTACAGACTCTATGCTGGGATCAATTCCAGTAAATGTAACTTACAGATACAGTAACTCAGCAGTTTTTAATACTCTGATACTCTTTGCCTTTTAATTCCTGTCACAGAGTCTTAACAGCATAATTATGTTTTTCTCTACACCTTCCTCAAAGCTGAATAAAATCTTTAGGGAGAATAAATTGTGGTCAAGTCGTCAGTCCCTCCCAGAAAGAACTATATTATCACTAAACTGTAATAAAAAATACAATAGAGTTTCTTGATTAAGACACTGTTGATTTGGTCCTCTGGAGCAGAAATCAGAGAATGGAGAATGGCAGCATTAAGATTATAATAATTCTTCAAGCTTATTTATGCTCTCAAAGTGGGTGCATAGTTTCAAATAAAGCTAGAAACCTTCCAAATATTAATATTTAATGCAAAATTGGTGCGTTTCCTTTCTCTTCCTTAACTACCTAGTGAGCAATTAAAAGACTGCATTGCAATGGAAGACAGAGTGGAAATTATGAAAGTGGTATTAGCTCTGATCTTGCAGTGAGCACAGATCACTTCCTTTTACAGGAATACAATGACTAGGAAAAAAATAAGATTCCTTCCTGCATATTAGTGAATGCATAAGGGTCCATAGGTCATAGAAGCTGTAATCCCAGAACAGATACTATACAGTCAAGTCCTGAACTGAGTTGATTGATGAACTTCAAATGTAACATAGCCACCTGGGACGTACTAAAGGAAGGTAATTGATTGCTCTATATCCAGGTTATGTCTTTTACGTGTCACTCCAGCAATAATGTCCTTTTGTACCCTGCTTACCATGAGCAACAAAAGAATTTAAGCCTGCCCCTCACTGCTGCATCTACCTCCCTTTGACTGCACATGAGCAGAAGCAAAGCAAGGGAGTAACTGTTTGCAGTATTAAACCAGCATAAACTCAGTATTCCACTTGCAAGGTCATGAGTGATGAATCACTCTTTTAAGCATAACATTGTGATCATACAGAAAAGAAATCTTAATTTTCTTCTGTTTTTCTTTTATTTATTTCACCCCTTCGTTTCTCTGTGTCAATATTCAATGTCTCTATTCTGTCATCCTTGTCCCCTGTTCCTCCTCCCTATTCATTTTAGTCAGCAGTCCTTCTGCTTCATCTTCCATTCCTTCAGTTTCTTACCTGGACCTGAAGTTCCTATTATCTCATTGTTTTCCTCCTAACATCTTTTTTGGATGTGTATCTTTGGTGCACATTTCACTTGATGATGCATCTTGGCTAAACAGCTGACTAAACTGTATTCTTCTACGATTAATCCAGAGTGGTGTGACACATTATATTCCTAAACTCAATAATGCTATAATGATTTTGATTAAAAAACTATTAAATTAAACAAGCTAGAGAAAAAACACTGTCAACAACAGTAAGGTGGAGTTCCTCTAAGGAGTTTTGTAATTTAGCCATTAAATTTGAAGAAAAAGAAAGCATTGTTGCTTCATTTTATAGCTGCAATAGACCAGTGACATTGCTTAGTAATAGGTTGCCCATTAGAAGCATTTTCACCTAAATAGCTTGGAAGTCTGAAGTTTTAGGAGCAATAGGAACCCATTGAGAATGCAGGAGGAACCTTCCGCTAAGGTCAGACAGGTAGCAGGAAGAAATGAGGAAAAGGCATAACAAGTGTCATAGTAAGGGCTAGATATCAAGGGCCTCAACTCAGTTAAAGTGCAAGCAAGTAGCATCAGCCTCATGAAGTTGTTGGAGTGAAATGAAAGTCATCCTGCCATAGTTCAAAATCATCAACCTCTGCTCCTTTATCTACAAACTCTGCTTCTTTATGTATTAGGCTTTATAACAAAGTCTGATTAATTAGTAGATATGCGATGTAGTTTATCAGAAACGGTAGATTTTAGTTTATCTACCACTCAAGTGCAACAGAAAACTGCCACTGAACTTTCATAAGATGACATGCTACTGCCCCTTAATATAATCACAACAGAACCAATGTATTTTTGAATACTGGAACATTTCTCCCCTGACCGTCCCTGAACCCCACCTGGTTAAGATCAGGCCAGAACAAAACAGACCAGGAAAACAAGTCTTTCTGACACACATAAGAAACAGTGTACTAGTGGCAATGCTCCAAGATAGGAGGAAAATTATCATCTAAAAATAACTACACCCACACCTAATTGAGGAACAGAGCCCCTCTTTGTGACTCATGACTCATGTGTTGAATTTGGGAACTGCCTGCAGCTGGGTACTAATGAGCAACTACACTCTGGTAGCAAAATACTTTTCTCATCCTTCACTGTAATTCACTCTGGTCCAGTATAGTGCTATGCAAAATTATCTAACATTTGTGAAATAGTTGCCTATCATTTTATTCTTGGGTTAATTTAACTGAGTAAATAGGAGTGGGCAGCTCCCCGAGAGTTTCTGAGGCTGTCAGATCCAAGTGATGTAATCTGCACATATTCTCTTAAATCCATGAGAGAAAGGTTATTACAGGACCAATCTATGTAAACACAGTGAAGCGTTCATGGCACCAGACCTGCTGATGTTGGAAGGGATTCACCTTTCTAAAGGGTGAAGAGGGTCTTTGCTCACAAGCCTGTCAGAGGTTTAAACTAGGCTTGAATCAGGGAGGGGAGTAGTATTAGGCTTGCCCGTGCCAAGCTGTGGAATAACATGCCAAGGTTAGAGGTACAGGGTGCTAATGGGGGCCCACAGCTTGTTGCTCTGAGATGTGCTGGCTATATGCAGCACACTTGAAGTCCTACAGAGATGAGACAGATGTCCTGAAGTAATAAGGAAACACCAGTGAAACACGTCAAAGGAGTTTAGGGGTGCTCCTCTAAGAAGGTGTCACAGCCAATGGTTCAGCTCAAGTGCCTCTATACCAATGAGTGGTGAAATAAACAGGAGGCGTTGGAAGCCATGTGCCACTAAAATCCTACTACCTAGTTGCCATTCGTGAAACTTTCTGGAATGAATCTCATGACTGGAGTGCAGCTATCAATGGCTACAGACTGGTCAGAAGGACCAGACAGGTGAGGAAAGGGGAGTAGAAGCATTGCCCTCCCCATCAAGAAACGGATTGAGCTTGAAGAGCTGTCTCTGAAGAATAGTCATGCACATGTGGAAAGCTTATGGGTAAGTATTGGAGGCTACGGTGACAAAGGGAACCTTGTAGTTGATGTTTACTACAAAAAAGCCATTAGACTGATAGTTACATTTTTATGGTCCCATCTTCCCAAGATGTTAATTATTTTTGTTGTTTGTTTGGTAGGTTCTTTTACAAAATGTATTTTAGAAATAGTCAGAGGTAGTACGTGCAAGAATAACACAGACTTGGGAGGCACCTGTAAGGTGACAAGTCTCTTATTGATGTCTACAATACAAAAAGAATAAGCATATAAAAAAGCAACATGTATCACAATAAAGACTAGTTTTGTTTTCCTCTGAACTTTCATGCAACTTTCTACAAATGAACCATAACCTACAGCTTAGTAAAATAATACGGAGTATTTTATTTGGAATAGTCATTTTATATGTGCCTTTATTAAAGGACTGTTTATGTTCTTTGGCACTCAGTTGCAGCGTATCTAACTATATGAACTGTGCATTTATGGCACGCAGAATGAAATTTTTTTTAATACATTTCTGTTAATTGCAGTGTTGACAAAAGTGCATGCCCATTACTCGTTCCTCTCAATCTATTTCAATATTTTGGCAGCACAATGAGCTTTTTCTGAGTCTAATTAGGCCATTAGTTTACGAACATTTCTAAATTAATAAACAATAAAAGCAATTTATTTTTAATAGGAAAAAAGGAAAGTATTGCCTAGTATTTCATAAAATAGAAAATCCATTTCCACACTACAATCACTCTGAAGATTGAAATGGTACCAATTGAAAGTTTTGTAAATATCTGCCTCCTCGGTTGGGCAACAGGCATAAACAATATCTAGGAAAATATTCCCTTGTTTCCCACAAGCAGTAATATACTATTTTTAGGCATTGCAGTTTGATAAAATATAGCTTTTGTTTACCTCATGTTTCTGTTATGAGAGTAAACAATAACTGACTTTTGGTCATTCTCACGTTTGTTTCCTATAGTATTTTCAGTAGGTGTCTAAACTGAGTGAGAAAATAGCTACTACAAATAATAATCATAAGCATTTCATTATCATTATTTTTTCTCATACATAAGGGTGAGAAGTTGCTTCCCAAAGTTCCTCTCACTGACATACCTCAAAGAAAGAAGTGGCACACAAAACAGATTTGTGAAGCCCATGAGTTTGACAACATCTTCTATGCCTATTTTCCCAATCCACTTTTTCTTTAGAAATACAAATTTTGGGTTGGACCCAGAGAAAGAACTTGAACAGTATTCCTTTTAGATATTTTTGTGATAATAATCCCAATTTTTAATGCAATTCTAAGGAAAACAGAGCTTGTTATCAATCACTGGCCACAAAATTAATGCCTGAAACAGAGATGGATTGTTTATATGATATGATTAGTTGCAGTTATTCAGAGCTAAACAAAAATTGAAACAGTCTTTTCTGCTACCTGCTTAATCCAGTTTTAAAAAGATTATCTATGCCAGAACACAACATAGCCATTATTATTGTTTTCATTAATTTAAGAAAACTTTGTATGTAGTAATATATGTACAATTTAAGCAGTAATGTCATGTTTCAGCAATGTCCTTACAAATCCACATAGTCAAATCAACTCCAAAGGTCTAGCAAAAACCCCTGCTTAGGTAACTTAGTTAATAACCTTAAGCTCTGTGCAAATTTACATTTGAACCACTTTGATAAATAACAAGGCTTTTTCATGTGCTTCTTTATAGGGCAAATTTTTGAAAAAAAATTAAACCTTCATATAAGTAATTAAATTTAAAAATGAGTTTCATATGGTGCTAGTTCCCTTCATAAGAAGAAAACCACCCAAGACTGTACTTAGACTTGAGCTGCAATACACTGTAGGCTGGGCTGAATAGTACAAAGTGCTTGCCTTATTTTTCCCTAACTGCTATTTTCTGGAGATAGGATATAAATGATAGGTCTTTGTTTTGGCCTAAGAGAAGGATTCTTTTACCTTTAATAATTACTACCCAAAGCTTTTGCATTAGAATACTTAAATTAAATGGCTGCTAGAAGGATCTGTGATAGCAGCAAGCAAATGGAAGGATGAACAACAAGTAAAATTTCAGACAAGTACTGAGAAATGCATCTTCTGCTTCAAAAGTACATTTTAAAAGGGGAAGGGAGAGAAAAAAATACCTATCTCCAATCAACCATCATATTTTGATGCTACTAAACTGCTAAAAAAGTAGTATGAATAACCCATAGCATCATTCCTCAGCAAATATCCAAAAAATTCAGTTCTCCTGTAATAGCTTACAGAGTTTAGCGATTTTAGAATAAACTGATTTAAAATACCATTTTGCAAGTCATTAAACTGCAGTAGAGAATATGAAAGCTTACATGGAAGTGATCCTGGAAGGAAAGGAGGGAAGTTGGTCCTCTACTTCTGGTGAATTACAGATATAGGTTATGAGAGAGGCTGGTGATTTGGAAAGAGTGCAAGGGTGCAGAGGGTAGGATGGGTGAAGTGCAGGGAAGAAACAAGAAGTGCATATGAGGAAAGTGTGGAATCTGGAAAGCTGATTTGCTTCTGCCTTGGCCTCATGACGAATCAGTTATTCTATTACGTCTTTTTTTTTTTTTCTCTTACAATGATTGTTGTTGTCAAAACACAAATCACATAATCATTAATTGGCCCAACAACAGGACATTTCATGAAAATAAATACAGAGACATTCCTGTGTAATTTTATACAATATAATACCCTGGGAAGATACACCTACATACTTTAGTACAATAAAATACCCTAATAAACTGCTGTACAATGGCCTTGATATTAAAAAAAAAAAAAAAAAAAA
The DNA here is from genome assembly GCA_004320125.1 of Scolopax mira. Classification (NCBI taxonomy): domain Eukaryota; kingdom Metazoa; phylum Chordata; class Aves; order Charadriiformes; family Scolopacidae; genus Scolopax; species Scolopax mira. Next base: position 29,198 of record BJBW01003749.1, on the reverse strand, counting down.
AAAAAAAAGGCATTTACATTTGTAGCAAAACTATCCAGAACATAACTGTACACTAAACATTTATTACTATCAAAAGTGCTGTGAAATAAAATGAGGAAAGATAAAACAAACTGCAGATTATTTCACATCTGTCACTCCTGGCATAGCTTTTTGTTTGGGACAGTGGGACTCAGTCACACCAGAAACCTCTAAGCCTTAGCAAAATCTTTTTGTCTTATTTTTATTCTCTTTCAAGTGCCAAAGGTACACATGCTAGCATCAAGCAACAGCATAGTAGAAAATAATATATTCTGGTTTTCCTGGTAGTGTTAAAGAAACCATTGTGACTGTCACTGGAAGCTTTTGTCTTCCATTGGGAAGTTTATTACCATTAAGAAATTAAACAAATGAACTTTGCATTTGACCCAGTATGTTGAGACCTTCAAATTTTACTGCACTGGATTTTAGTGTCAGTTACAGTGTACATTACGGTATAGAGATACTCATCCTAAACATGAAATTGCTTCAGCTACCTGTCACAGATAAGAATTATATGTTTTTTATATACAGGCTTTTTTCCTGTAGAATTGTCTTTTCATGGGACTTACGCTACACAGACATAAGCAAGGATTTTGTGGTTGATGTGGGAGATAAAGAAAACTATGTCTGTAGCAGGAATTCTCAGTAAAAGGGTGAAAAAATGGTAACCTGCTGAAGGTTTGAGCAGTTCATGCATAGCAGGTTTGGTATTCATGTATAGATCGATTCCATGTGGGTTACTTGCTGTACCTAATTTAAACGTGAAGAGTGTGCACGCTTGAGTTCCTGCTTTATTTTTCATAAGGCCTATAAAGACAGATTCCTGCCATGTGTGTTATTGGCATACTGGATAACCTTTCAAAAGCCATTTTCAGTTTGTACCATAAAACTATGCCAAATGATTCCAGTCAATAGCAAAAACATACAAGGAATGTCAAACTAGAGATTCGAGCCATAGGACAAGACAGAGTCTGAGGCTGAAATGTACTGAACAGTCCTTTACACCCATAGCAATTATGTATGAGAAACGCTCTCTCTGGTTATTAATTCTTTTTAGGAGCTTTCTGGGGCATCCTGGATGTCAGGCCCCCAGATAGGAGATTGGAAGAACCAAGTAGAGGAAAAGATAAGGCAGTTTCTTTCATCACACACAGTACATGGCCTCAAGAAAAAGAGGCTGATTGATATAGCCGAGATTTTTTCAGCATTCTATTTCTTTTGCCTTCTCAATGCACAGGAGAGGGATTCAGTTGGTGCTGCAAAAGGCAAGACACACATTGTTTTACTATACAGCTGAGACAGGCAGCACTCAGGAAATCCATGAAGTTTTCTGACAATGTCTCTTTTACACTACTTCTTGTATAGGATTCTGTATAGAATGTAATATTTTCATTGTTTTTTGTTAAATATAAAGCTTAATGCACTGAATGATGTGTTATTAATTTAGCCAGTAAGAGAGAGAGGATGTGGAATGTGACTAAGATGGTTTTCGAAAGGAACTTTGTCTTTTTATGATTTCCTGAGTATCTCAGTTTTCAATATGAATATTTTATCAGTGCAAGAAGCATTTCTGCTCTCATTGCACTTTTGAAACTTGATGTGGTATATAAATCTGGCATCTCTGAGCTACCTGACACAAGCAGTATTTTTATAATAGATAAAACTGGGCTCTGAGAGCTAGAAGTTTGGGTTCTAGTACTGCATTTACCATAGATCCAGATACTGATATTTCACAGGGTAATCATTGTACATAAATTTTCTCATGTTTAAGTTATGAAAAGTAATATTCTCCATTCCCTCCCTCATTTTCCCTTATTTTTAAAAAAACACGTGAAATCTGATAAAGGGCAGGATTTAATTTGCTTAAAGGACATTTGAGATAATATACAATCTACTTGAGATCGAAGTAGATGGCAGGAATTTCAAACCAGATATGCAGGTTTCATTTGTGATTACCTTGTAGTCCTTTTTCCTCAGCAAAATCTGTATAAAATAATTGGATTACATTAGGTAGGAATGGAACTCAATGATGAAAGACCATGGTTTTCTCCTCAGCTGTCAGGTTAGATTAGTTTTCATGTGATGAGAACACGCAGCGTCCATGGAAACATGCAGTCATTCTTATTACTCAGCTATAGTTTTACTTTAACCTTAGAAATCTAACTTTCTTAACCATAAATATCAAAGCTGTATCACAGCAATGCATTTTATAACCTGGACATTTATCTGGAGTTAAAGATACAAACTAAAGATACAAACAGTAGGAAACACAAAAATCCCACCAATGAAAAACTATTTCAGTTACTTCATCACAGAAGATGAAGTCAGTGGTGGAATGAAAAAAAATTGAGTCATAGGAAGGTAAAGGTACATGATGAAAGAGAAGAATTTCTTTGAAAGAGGGCCTGAGAGATAAGAAATATCAGGAATAATGTGGTCAGGTTTTGCAGCAGAATATAATTAAATATTGATGTCACTAAAATGTCAACATCCCATGCTGTTCTACACAGAAGTCATTTGGAAAATAAGAAAGAACTGCACAGTAACGAAATATGTTGATATTACAAAGTTTATTTATGGTGGCCTAAACTAAATTGACTGTGAAGAGTTAGTGGGTTCTACCAACACCATTCAGGAGGGTATCAAATACATTTTGGGCAACAAGCTATGTAAAATATGGAAAAAGAAATAAAAAAATAATTTCTTACTCCTTTCAGAATACTGCTCTCTAAATTAGAGAGTAAAGCTCTCTAAATTAGACAAATACCAGACTCATTCTGAAACATTTTAAAACTACCCTATTCAAACCTTTTTTCATAAACTTTTGAAAAAACAAGCTTAAAAAGAGCAGTATTTTTTTGAGATATTTGATCCCTAAATTAGAAAACCTTTTCATACCTTCCAGAATTTTGGTTGTAACTGTGAAATTTGTGGATTAGTCTTAATGAGGACAGGTGGAAAGTGGAAGGATCTGCTAAGACACTGAAAGTGAGCATAGCATCACAAGAGCTTCAATGGAAGCCACTTGGTAATAAAAATGGCAGTGAAATTTACTGTCAAGAAACAGTCATTTAGCTGACTGCAGAAAGTTATACAGCAAAAGGTGAAAGCCCTGAGCAATACCACAGGTCCAATCAGCTGTAAATTTTGTGATTTGAGCTCCTACACTTATCATCAATTCATGTATCTCTCCTTCCTACCTGATAAGCAGAATGAAACATCAGACATTCTGGGACCCTATGAATCAATTTCTATTCCTTTACTTATCTATGTCATGCTTCAAACCATTCAATCTAAGTGACACAATTTGCTTTCAATTTTCGGTTTTCTCTACAGGAAATGTTTTTGTTTTGAAATTATGTCCAAAATTCCCATGTTAGTAGAGTATACACTAATATTGAAACAGCTAAAAAATAATTATATGACCCACTATGAATAAAATAGTCATTTCCCTATATTCAGTCTATTGTTTTTCATGGCATTACTATTTGCTTCGCATGAAGGGTTTCTGTAATATTGACTCATTTTGTGTCAATCTGCATTTTTACACATCCTTGAACAGCTTGAACTGTTGTGTTTTTCCACATACTAGAAGTGCTGTCATTCTTATTTACTTTCCACTGAAAGCACCAGCTATCTGCAATAAAATTCAGAAACAATAGAACAAAAGCTTATTTAAAATGCTCCTGTGGACATAACCAAATAGTACATATTTGAAATTTGGAACATCTGTCATGTGCAATATATTTCTTTTCCAAGCAACAGAAACTGAGAATTTGCTTCTAAGGGTGCAGGTACACACAGTCTTATGAAAGCAAGTTTGATCTGCTAATTAATATTTTCATAGAATCATAGAATGTTTTAGATGGAAAGGGACCTTGAAGATCATCTAGTCCCAACCCCCCTGCTGTGGGGCAAGGACACCTGCCACTAGACCAAAAGCCACATCCAGCCTGGCCTTGAACAATTCCAGGGATGGGGCCTCCAAAACTTTTTATAAAAAATATCAAAAGCTAACCATGTAGTTCTTTAATTTCAAAATTCCACTTTCCACAGTTTAGAATGGCTGAGAAGATGCGGGCAAAACCCACACAGATATCTCCAGTTCTCCATTAAAGGATGTTGAACAGCAGTGGTAGATCTGGACACTGGTGGCAGATTTACCTCAATGAGAGATCAAGGAGATCTGCAAATCATATATTTTCCTCAAGGCATTACTTTTGTTCCCTTATGCCCCAAAATAATATTTTAAGTATGGGAATAATGATACTTCCTCTAGTAGAAAACCCAAACCAGGAGAATATTGGAAATACAAATACATTCCTGCCTACAAACAGTTCAAGGTGACTGTTCTTTCATTTCTGAAATGAAGTTTCTTAAATGAAAATTTCATTTCTGCCCTTCTTGTCTGTTTCATCTGCATCCTATAGATTACTCCTCAATGTTTGTAAAACACTGTGAAGGTGAATATATCTTCTGTATAGTTATTACAGAACACTATCCTGTCAGCATATTAATATTACTCACTCTTACCAATGTCAAACTAAAAATCAAAGATGCTTTTCTAAATGACCAGACATATTGATTTGTTCTCTCATATATTAATAATAGAGTTCAAGTGTATCTTTGCAGCAAAATAAATTATTACTGCCTTACAGTATTTTTCTGAAGAAACCAGGTTTGGAAGGTAGTAATATTATTTTTTTTTTAACATAAACACTTCATGATTCTCAGATTACTCCAGTCAATATTATCAGGCCCCTCTTTAAAAAAAGAGCTGCAAGAGACATGCCAATCACGGAGGCAATCAGCAAAGCCTAAAGCAGCTTCTTCTCTGTTCTACTCTTTCAAACTACAGCCATTCCTCCAAAGGGCTATTGTGTTATAGTTAAAGAAGAAGCACCAGGAAACATCACTTTTTTTTTTCCTAATAAATGCATAAACCACTGTCAACTGAAAAGTAAACATTAGTTAATAAATAACTGGCAGCATTTTCAAGAGTGCAATAATTCAAGGCAAAATATATCAAACTGTCATATCAGCTGAAAATCATAAACAATTCTAAGTATACATTAGGTATTGAATATTTTTTCTTATGTTTTATAGGCTTTCTTTCTTAGAACAAGATTTGACTACAGATATGACTTTCAGTAGAAAAATAAAATGGTATGAACTACATTTTCAGGTAATAAAGTATGTTTTCTCCTTTTGTTCACCTAATACATAGTAGGCAGTTTCCCTATCCAGGCTATTAAAGTCTACATCTGATTGCTCTCCTTTGATGGAATTTTAAACCACACCACTGACTCCCAGAAAAATGAGTTAACTGCCAGAATATCATTTCCTACTGATATCTTCAATCAAGAGTCATTAGTTGAACAAGATCTGAAACTTGGGCATTTCACGTCCCCATTGAGAGTGTTAACTATCAAGAAAAGATCCTATTAGTAGAATATGCCATTCTAGGCAAACCTGTTTCCAGAGAAAGGTTTGGTAGGACAGACTAATTCAGTCTCACTTAATTCACCCGTAGTACTCACAAATTAATGTAAACAACTGAGCTGCGGGAAAGGCAAAACTGTATACAAATTCAGGTTCAAATCAGCAGATTAAATAAAAACTACGTCTTCTGGAAAATGTCGCAGTATTTTATTTATTTTATTTCCACATTTTCAAAGAAAAAAGAAGGTGACTTTTTGAAAAGCCAATGTCTGGGCTCTTTTAAAACACTCCTATTTAGAAATTGGTTGAAATTGATAGGTAAAAGACTAAACTAAATCTTACATTTTCTTTCAGGCTATAGAAATACATATTGAGTGATTTTGATGTTTTTCCTTTAGGTTGCCTGAAAATTACTCTCCTTTTTCTGTCCCATGTTTTCATCTCAGACATCCCTTGGAAGAAGACTGATCAACTTCTGATTATAATAGTCAAGTTTCATCAAGGTTTCATCTTAATATATGTAAGAATTTTTTTTTACATTGAGAACAACCATTCACTAGAACAACCTCTGCAGGACCTTGGTAGAGTCCCCATCACTGGAAATTTTCAAGAAATTACTGGATTGCTAGATAATCTCATCCAGGCTCTATTTCACACAAAAGATCAAACCAGATGATCTTTAGGAGTCCCTTCCAATCTGGGTTGTTATATGGTACTACAATTCTATGATTCTAAGTTCAGAAGTGCTGTTCTTGGACTGGAGGATGGGATCTAACTGAGGCTCAACCACACTTTATGGGACTGCTCTGTGACACCCTATTTTCCATAGTTACTGATTCCAAATCAGCTCTTAACAGACTCACCCCAGAATATTCTACATCATAGGCCTATAGTAGATGGGGAAGGACTCTATCAGAGATTGTAGTGATAGGACAAGGGGTAATGGTTTTAAATTGAAAGAGGGGAGATTTAGATTAGAGACTAGGAAGAAATTCTTTAGTGTGAGGGTAGTGAGATACTGGAACAGGTTGCCCAAAGAAGTTGTGGATGCACCATCCTTGTAATTGTTCAAGGCCAGGCGGGATGGGGCTTTTGGTCTAGTGCAAGGTGTCTCTGCCTATGGCAGGGGGCTTGGAACTCAAGGATCTTTAAAGACCCTTCCAACTCTAACCATTCTATGATTCTATGACTCTATCGTAGCCAAGGTATTAAGTATGTGCATTAGATAGAAGGGGAATATGCAGATTTCTTCATACTCTGGATGACTACCTTAAAAACTGAACTAATGAATACAAGAGTAATGACATTTCTTCAATAGTTTTTTAAGAATTGTCTTACAAATCTTTAATGTGAAAAATATAATTTTGAGTTACACTGAGAATGATGTCCTAATCCTAGGAATAGTCCTAATGATTAGCCACATGAATATTTTGAAGACTCTGAGCTGTATAAATTATGGTGTAGATTATTATCTTCTCTCTTTGCAATCTAACTCTGAAGCAAATTTTTATATTTTTGTAAAAGCATTCCATTATACGGGAATTGCCATATAGTATTTCTCTGTTTATACCTTTTTCAGACACTTTTATGAAGCACACAGCATTCACCAATTCATCACTGTACTATGTATTTGCTAAAAAACAAATAAAAAATTAGAAGAAACATACTTCAATACAGCTGTCCATATGTGAACTTCTATTGTAATAAATCTCTCCAGATAAAGTCAGTGAAATAACACATCTAAAAAAATTACTACACAACAAATCTGACATCTAAAACTTATTAATTGCTTTACCTTGGGTATTATCATATAGTATAAAGTATTATATAGTCAAAAGAATGTGAATATTTCATTACAGTTTGTCTGTTTGCCTTAATTTGGAAAAACATAGCCAAGACCTGTTCACTTTATCCAACCAGTCCACAGAAATCACTGGAATAATTCTGAATTTATGTCCCTGTAAAATAAGTACAATTCATAAGAAAATAACTAATTACTGAAGAGTATATCAAATTGTAGAAAATGAATTTACAAAAATAATTTTTCAATCCCTTGGCAGCACAAAATCTTCAGATATTATTAAATATTTTACCAAGAAGGCAATGTGAATGTTTAAACAAATTCAATGAATTTCAGATTATTTTTTATTTTATTTAAAAATTGTAAGACTGCTTTTTTTTGAGGTGGATGCTTTCTTCATACTAATGATCTGTGTCATATTCTCCATTACATACTTCTGAGACTAACAATTAGTTCGAATAATATTATATTCACCTAATGAAGATAAACTTGGCAAACGGGATGGTATCTATTGCAATGCCATACAATACAGTTCTGAAGTTTTGTTTGTGGCAAGTGTAATTTTTTGTACTATACAATCAAATTGTTTTTCTTCAGCAGTCCTAGATAAAGTGCTGTAAGCCATTTGGGAGAGTCAGTGACAGAAGCATTCTCCACATCCATTCCATCTTTCTCTAGCCTCGTTTGATCATTACTTCACAGTCTCATCTCATATGTGATACCATTCTGCCACCATTTTATCTGCTTATCTCCTGATTGCTTTTCTTACACTTTGCCCTCCAGTAATACTTGCTCTGATTGTCATCCCATCTTTTGCTAAAACAGAAAAAGTGTTACAGTTTTGTCTCTCAGATGTGTATATTGAATGTCTACTGCACACCAGCTGTTGAAGTATCTACCCAATAGCAGTTCTGAACATCGGCTATTGCAGAGGAAAAGGTTTTAAAAGGAAAATATATAAAGATGAATATTTGAGCATAGTGTGTTTATAAGGCATGTGAATCATGGACTGAAGACATAGTTTCATAGAGTTCTTGTCGTACAGGTGTCCTACTGAGTCGTTTTACATTCAAGCCACAAATAAATAAATAAAGAAATTGGAAATAAATATTTTCTTAAATATAATATTCATTTTTAGTATTAGGCAAATACCATAAACAAGTTATGCTGCATATTCATTTAAAATATAAATGAATTTATTCTGAATTTTTGACTCACTTTTTGTTTCTGAAAGTATCAATGCTAATATATACTAATATATAGTAATAATTCAGATAAATTAATTTAAAAGTAGCATCCAGAATCATAAAACTGCTAATTTTCAAACGTCAGTACATTTTGTGTACTTGAATACTTATAGAGGGGAATAAAAACTCCACTAATCTGCCCATCTAAAACTAACAAATTCCTATAAAATCAGCAAATTTCACCTGCTTAACATTAACCTCAGAAACTAATGTATTTCCTCACAGTAAACAATAGAACATTTAAAAATTACACAGCAAATATTTTTGCTTCGGAATGACTTTAAACTACTTTATGTAAGACTGGACCAAATTTATAACCCATACAGCAAATCTGAAAGTCTCTTCTCAGAAATCTGTGAACGAAAATAGCCAAATAAAAAAAGAATAAACATAAAGGAACCTGTGGTGAAATTTAAGTCTTCCAAATGGTGAATAAATATATTTCAAGATTTTGAAATCCTGATATGACAATTAAGTGCAACAGGTAAAAATTTGTTATAGTGTATCTAGTAGCTCTAATGAACTAGTACTAATGAGACTGCTGCAAGTTATTTTTTGTTTTCTGTGGTAAAGTGAAAACCTGTGATTCACATCTCAAGTCTTCTTTGGCAGCTACATGAATTGAGTAAATTGTGTAAATCAATACACTAAAGCAATGCAAAATACATGCAGTAATTACATTAATGTTATACTTTTCTCCCACTAAGTGAGAAAAAGATATTTTTTTATTTACAATGGTGTTCTAAAGGCAATTTAAGTTAGTTAGGCCACCTATCCTAATGACCAAATTACAGAATGAAAACACTCAGAAGCTTGCAGGGGATTCTTCCAAAAGTACAAATTCTGGGCCACATAAGCCAGAAATTCTTTGCTTGTGGAACAAATTTGACCTACTGGCTATGGCAGGGTAGATGTCAGCATTGTGCAGGTGATATTTTTGGCACTCCATTTACCACATAAGAACATACTGATGTGATGAGACCATTGTCAAAATGTGCAGTTCTATGGATTTCCCTTATTTATCAACACATGTGGAGGTATTCTATCTCTTGGGTTGGATTTCTTGTTGCAATATTCAATAACTACTTGAAAGGAAAGATCCATCCTACCTCTACAGCACTGCTCAGCCCAGTTAAGAAGCTCAACTGACAAACACGAAATGGTGACATCATCAGCTCTGCAAACTGCCAATAAATTTATTTTTCTTTACAGTGTCAGATAGAAATTGACATTTCAGTGTACAATGTAATGACAAAAACAACCAGAAAAGTGAACTGAGAGCATCTTTCTGTAAAAATAAGCCCAAGAATGGCAGATGGAGCTTGGTAAGTCATCATACGTTCAGGAAAATTACTACTGTGAGGATTATTAAGACATAAATGCAACAACTAATGCTTCCAGCATGCTGGAACATTTGAGTGATAACATTTGTGTGATAATCTATAATCTACTTTCTGTCCAAACATAAAACTTTAATATTTTAATATTTTCTTTCTTTCTCAGAGGAACAGAAGATTTTGTTTACAAATAAAAAATTCTTAGAAAAAATAAATCACTGTTATCTTTATGTGAAATTAAACACTAAATTAAACAGTATGTGAAGAACTGTTTTTGATGGATTGTGTCATCAGAGACTTTTAATTTTAAATATTTTGAAATACATTGTTTCACAAGAATCAGTGGATAAAGTAACTATATACAATAATTAAAACAAGTTAAGAGGTTTTCCTACAAGATTTCTGTGGAAAGTGTACTTTCTGCTAATCTTATTTCCACTGAGGATTTATATATAGTAGATATGTATAGAGAGTAGAATTTCTTTATTTTATAATTTTCTCCAAAATTAACATTTTCATTTCCAGTTATGTTGTTCATGAGGAACACTAATTAATGCTTGTTTTTCCTTTTGCAGTTCTGTTCAAGTTCTCTCGGTTCACTCTTCCCAATGGAATTACTATGATGTGCCTCAGAAATTTTGTTCAAACAGGTATTTCTAGCAGATAAAGAGTGGGATGGGTTAGTATGACACCTTAAGTGGTATTTCTCAAGCAATCAAGGAGTAAAAGAAGATAGGTAAAGTTAACATTTTCCTCATGGTCCCATCTTCTCTTTCCCTTCCAAAAATGAGGAAATAATTAGGAAAAAAACAAGGAATTATTTTAACATTGTCAATGAGGATTAATTAGAAATATTTTAATGTAATAAATTCTGTTAATTTAATTTTCCTAAGAGAAAATACAGGAAAAAAAAATAGTGCTCATCTAAAACCAGTTCTACTTTATGAAAATTAACTTTTAGAAACAGAAATAGAAAGGACTGTTATGAATGAAAATTGACTTTAATGTTGGTATTCCACCCAGAGGAAGAAATAAAATATAAAAATATCCTGTAACGACTATTGAAAAGGTGGCTCCAGATAAAAGATCTAATCTGTTCCATCAAGACTAAGGAAATACCTTTTTATCCTGTATTAAATTCATTTCACTTAACCTATGGAAAGATAAAGAAAAGTGATTAGAAGGTAGTGTGTGGCCTAGAACACATTTGAGAACTATGTCAAAATTGTTGAATCAATGTCTTCCCACATCCTACTTTATTTCTCAAGTGGTCCATAACTGTCTATATATTACTACTATTTTTTTGTAGGTTTCTCTAATGTACCATCTCTTTCATGTGAAATTGTCTTGAGAGCATACATTTCATACAATTGAAAAACGTTAGCAAACAATTTGGTTTATATACTCCACATATACTTCTGCCTGTGGCACAACTACTTTATTTCACACTCACAATGACATCATTCTATACTGAAGTCCTTTGTGGACACCACAGCTGTCTGTAAGTATTTAGAATTTAAAATATAATTACCTTGCATGCCAGCATTTTTTCAAAACTCTTTAATTCAAATATGGCAATATATTCAAACAAATTACAGGAAACCTTGCTCACGGAGAAGAAAAAAAAATCAAAATGCAGTATTCTGAAGGTAGCATAACTGTTTTCCTTAATTAAAATACTCTCTTTGCTTGCTTGGCAATAATCTACACAATAATTTTTGATGTACCATATTATATTACTTCAGGTTAGAACTGCTGTATTTTTTCTCCAAAAGTTATATGGTGGAGACAGAGTGATAAAAAAGCACCCCTGCAAAGTAATTTTTCAACTTATTATAACTTTAAAATTTATGAACATTGTCCTTGAACAATTCTGTCTGTGAAATCATGGTAAGTTTTAACAAACCTGTTACATTGTATGCAAGTACGTTGTCTGGTACTCCTCCCATGCTGTTATTGTGTCCCCGTCACATTATGTGTCACCAGGGAAAAGATCCTCTTCCCTAGGACCTTGCACTGTCTCCTACTCTCTCACTGCTCTCTTAGCAGTGCCCAAGCTGCCTTCCAGCTGTGATTTGTGACACAAACACAGCTGAGAGAAATAAACCAAGTGGTGGGAAGACTTCTCCAGGAAGGAATTAGATGCATGAGTTTACAGCTAATATAGGAGACCTGAGGTGCCTGGTACTGTGGTGGAAGAATTATTTGGCTCCACAGCCAATGGCATCTTTTGCAGGAACACAAGTGATGTTCTAAAAGCAAGTTTAACTACAAATGCCACGGCACACCCTTTGGAGAAAATAATTATTTTTTCTGAGGTGCGTTTTTTGACCTTTTGTTGTCAATTCATTTCTAAACTTGAAATTGAACAATTGTCCTAACCTCTACTCAAAACTATATACTTTTTCTTCCTGGTATTTTACATAGTAGAGATCTAAAAAAAAATGCACATCTTATAAACTATACTTTTTCACTATTTGTTATCATGTTTATAGAGTTGAAAATATTTCATTAATAGAAAAATAACAAAAGTAGAGTAAGCACTATTTAAAGATATTTTATTTATACTGTATTGATTGTTATGAATTATTTATATACATTTTTATAATCAAAAGTAACACATTCCATAGAAGAAAGTATTATTTTGTAAATTCAGAGTATATCTATAAAATATATGTGCAAAATTGTGTCAAATGTGTCAATTGTGTTAAATTACACTTGTCCACCAACCTATAGCGAATTACATAATTATTGTCTTCTTAAATACAATACAGGTGGGGTTTTTTGATGCACTCTCAATAAGCAGGTTTGCTCAAAGCTAGACCAATGTCAGCAGTACAAGGAAAGTTGCATACAGATAAAGGTAAGAACTCTATTGTTGCCAGTTTCCTTCATCCTTCACCATGTCTTCCCCCTCGCTCTCACCAAACATGAAAACACGAAATGTACCTGCAAAAGGAAAAGGGATTATACAGAAGGATTATATGCCATATGGGGAATGCAGAATACACTCCTTGTGGCTAGGATCAAAACAATTGAGGCCAAAAGGAAGAAGTATGACAATCCACACTACAGTCCTTCACACTCCTAACTGTATGTATCAAATCTAGGTATCTTCCTCCGAACTTCAGCAGATAAAATAGAGCATATATTACAGTTCTTGATAATACACGTTAACTTTACACATTATAAATATTGCAGTGCCTTGCCATTCTGAACTTGAAGTTTATTTAATTGCACATCACTGGTTTTGCTTATTAAACTGCAGGGGTGCATGTGTTCTTCTGCTCAGAGAATTACAGACTGGGATTAAGTTATCTCAATTTGGTCTTTAGGACTTAAACTGAGTGAATTTCATTAGATTCTTTTTAAAGTATTCTTGTCGAACAATGTATTTTATCTCACCCTTAATGAAGTTTTCAAGTATTTTAAAAGAATGGACATGAAATGGGTCTCATTCTGGCATGGTTTTAAAATATTCTCCTGAACATCCAATATTAACTTTTATGTTTAACACGGTTTCAAATGTATTTCAAAATGTAACACGTTCAGAATAGTACCAGAAATAGGGACATCAGCAATAAATAGATTCCATTTTGAATCTGTACAGAATCTAGAGTCATGACTACAAATCCTCTTGTTATTGCTTAAGATACCATAGATATTTACTAACCATCAACTGCCTGTAGTGAAAATACTTCCTTCATCCGTCTTTCATCATATGTTATTATTTCCATTGCTTGACTTAGCCATCTTTTGATTCTGATTTTCATAAATTGAGCCGAGTATAACATGTAGAACTTCATAAACAAAGTTTTTGTTGAACGGAGATGCAGATGGAAGCAAGCAAGCGATACCAGTGTCAATATGTCAACAAATTATATGTTGTCTCTCAAGACAATCCCACTGGTCTCAAATTCATTACCTTTACACAAGACTGAGTAATTATACAGATTTAATTTCACAAGAGACTACAAAGTACAAAGTAGAGTATTAAATACCACTGATGAATGCAGAATCAGGTCCACTGAAAGAAACAGGAATGCAATTATTGCTCTCTGTAAGATTTGATGAAACAAGCCAAATACTAGTATTCTAAACATGCAGTCTCAATTCAAATGCTTGAACTTTTTCTTGTAGCCATTTTCTACATCTTACTTGCATACTGACTAGTCACCTCCTTTACTTCATGAGTTATGTATGCTGTTTAAATCCACTCAAAACTGTGAAATTGTTATGAAATTATGAAGTAAAAGGAAAGACGCATGAGCATTGTATATACAATAGATTTTTTGTATCTATTATTGACAAACTATAGGTATCATATATGCCAAGTCTCCGTGTTTCAGGTGACTTTGTTAAGACATCTTTGGCTTTGATTCACTGCATCAGCAATAATCAACAATAATATATTCAGTTTGCATCATTTTATAACAGAAGGGTTATTAAGGGAATTATAAAATACGTATTATTTCAAAAAATACCTGGTAAATCCTTATGAGGCTGTGCACAAACAAGGCTAAGCAGAACAAGAAGTTGATTAGGAATAGCCAGAGTGGATTTACTAAGGGTAAATCATACCTGACAAGTGTGATTCCCTTCTCTGATGGATGAGAAGAGAGCAGTGACTATTCTTTACTTTGACTTTAGCAAGAACTTTGACACATGTGACCTTGGTGATGTATGTATGTGGTACTTCAAATAAGTCTTGTTGGTCCACGTGGGAAGGTTTCAAACTTAGAGAGACTTGGATTTCTACATTCTCTCTGCTCTGAAAAGAAATACAAGTAGAATTACATGAGTTCAGTGGTAACTTGGAAAATCAATAAATTTGACTTGGAGTAACAAACATGATATTCATTCTTTAGGTGATTCAACTGTAAATTTCCCTTAAAAATGACAGAGTCCATGAACAATACAATAAATTTATTAAAACCATTTAGACTAGACAGTAGAATTTTGTGATTAAGGTTTTTCCAAGCCAGCAGCTACCTGCCCTAACAGAAAAACAAGTTAATGTCCCACATATGGGACTCACTCTGTTCTACCCCCAAAAATTTATAATATTTTTTTTCTCATGGTATGAGTATTGATTTCTCTTTATTAATCTCTTCTGGGCTTTTTGTTTTGTTTTGGTTTGGTTTGGTTTTTTTTTCCTTTAAGAGCTATGATGTGCTAAAATTATAAGCTGCTGCTGCTGTGTCTAAAGTATACAGTTATTGGACATAGTCCAGTTTACGCCAGTGTAACTAAAAAAATTTGGGTTTTTTATTGTGGTAGATTTTTGTTTACAGTTCAAAAGGGAAAATACCATTTGATTTGCAGGGTTTGAGAAAATGATTTATGTAGCGTTTTCTGACTACTGTAATCAAAATTGAAGAACTTATATTATACTCTGTGCACAGTGATCTAAGATCCCATTTATAAGCCTAATACAACATATAATAGGATATTGGACAATCAATCAAGAAATTGAGACACTGATGGCTAAATTATACAAAATGTGAAAGATTCATGACTGAACTGCTGAGGTTGGGGTTCCTGGGTACTGTAAATATCACAGAATTCAGCCTACTTTGATGCAATTCATAAATTCAGTTTACAAACATGAAGTCATGTGGAAAAGAGAAATATAAACACCATGAGGAAAATATTTCTCTCCTAAGAAACATGATTTTCACATTTAATATTTTAACTAAGAATGCATTCCAAGACACAAAGAAGTATACCTCACAGCTGAAAGTAAATATATGTTAATAGAAAACATTTTCCATTGCACCAGTTAATTACAAAATATTTGTCTCAAAGTTACAAGCACTGAATATCATCTTTGACTTCTGGTGCAACATGGGGAAATCAGAAGCCAAATCACACCTCATACCCATTTCTTCCAAGTTCTGATTGAAAGCAATTCTGAGTAGAAGACCTGATTAGTCTTTTATTAATCTATAGACATTGCTAATAGCTATAACTGAAATACTAAAAATATTTACTGAAATATTGAAAATGGTTCTTTGTGTAGGAGAAAAATGAGGAATACTGCACTATATCAGATGTAATAATAATGTGAATATGAGGGAGTTGAGGGTTGTATTTATCAAAACAGATCAGTTGTGCCTGAGCACAATTGTCACTAGGACACCGATTCCTTATGTTTCCTACTTTTTCCCTTCTTCCACTGGAAGTTTACTCTATGAGGCAAATGCTATTACTTCCTTTGTGCTGACACAGGGAGACTTGTTATTGAAGCAAAACCTCTATATAATACAAAGAATAATTAAAGGTTACTGACACTTACAATTGTAGCTGAACCACAGAATAGTTGCATGATAACTTTGCTGGAAGTTCTGTCATGGGTCTGAGTGGGCTTTATGGGCTGGCGTTAAGATTCAATGGGTCATCATATTGACTTATCTACAAATGTAGCTTGACTTCTGTCTTGTAAAAACCTGTGAGAATGCATATCTCCTTTCTTCTACTCCTATCTGATCATGGGGAATCAATTTGTCATAGAAAAATGTGAATTACTTTAATCCCAGACTCTTTCAGTAAGTTCTTTTTTCAGTGTGTTAACCACAAATATTCAAATTCCAAAACATAAGAAAAGTATTAAATGAGAAGCATAAGAGAATGGTCGCTTCAAATGCTAGTTTGCCTTATATGTTATATGTACCTTAAGGTAACTTTCTTCAGTGACTTTGTGCTTGATCTGTTTTGACAATAACAACTCTCAACAATTGAAGGGGAGACTGAGTATTTGAGCAGCAGAGAGACAGATGGTACTATCGTTTGTTTAAGCAAAACTGCACTGAGCTAAGTAAGTTGGTTTGTGTAAGAATTCGATATAGACTTCGATATACTTTGTGTACAGTATGAGATCTTCCAACATGTTATCAATGATTCTGAGCACAAATCAATATGGACACTTTGAGAAAAGTTATTAAAATAATTTGGATTTTCATATTTTGAATCTTTTATGGCATTTGGCTCTATATTGCCTCATATTTTTACTAAGAAAATTAACAGAAAACTACCAGGTTTTTATAAATTTGTTTTCTGTGGATTAAGGGTATGTTTGTTGAAAATTTTCAGATACTTCTTGTGTTGAAAGGAAGTGTTAAATGTTATACTGCTGTAATGCATCACAGTGTGGGGTTTTTTTTCCTTTTTTTTTATTCTAGGTACCTCAAATTCTTTTTTCTTCGGCAATTTCCCAATAGCATAGACTTCTTAGCATAGACTTGTTATGCCATACCCTGTTATTCTAAAAGACAAATAATAAAATGTAACCCCAAGGTTAAATGAAAGAAATTGCTAATAAGATATCATACTTATTTAATAAAGTCATAGTTATAACCCTCTCTAGCATAATATTAAAATATTGGTATATCTGATAGAACATGAAAAGTTCTGCCATATCAGTGAGAATTTCTTTATAGAGTTCATGTATAAAAATATTTTTCGTTTTCAATTTACTTATGTATGATGCTTCAATTGCCTAAGTCATAGCAAGAAGGATACACCGCCAGTAATAAAACTGCAACATGCTCTTAATAACAAAATTTTAATATATTTACAAAAATTAATTGGATATTGCAGTTTGTTTACAGCAATCATTGCTGGAAAATGTTTATTTTTTTCAGAAACCACACAAATACTAACATATTACTTTTGACAGTTTATTTGGAAAATACTTAGTCATTTCTGGTGGCATTTCTCTGAGAGTAATAGACCCTGCAGCTGTTTCCTCTTAAGTTAAATACCAAATATTTACATTCCTTGATTCTCTCGAACCTATATTCTCACATAGTTATATACAAAATTAGTTTCAATGCATAGGCAGCATAAGAAATACAAAACTTGTTCTATAAAGGCTACATGCAAGCATTAAGGGAAAGCATGTGATCATTGTGATTACAAAGCAAGCAATTACAAAATATCAGAAGATATTTTAGATTGAGTGCTCTTCTAGAGGTACCATAGAATTATTGTTTTATATTCCTAAAAGAAAGCTGCCCTTCCTTCAGCTATGAGAAAAGCTGATATTGAATGGCATATAAAAATATAAGCATGGTTTCTGTAGCATATTTGACATACATTTAGCAAAGCCATGCTAAAATATCAACTCTTTTCTATAAAAAGAAATAAACACTGAGCCAATGAATTCTTTCACCATGATATGCAAATCATTGCAGAAAATTTCCAGATTTCTAATTACAGGAGATAGCTTTGCTTTCTTTGAGAGTTTATTGTAAAACTACATTGTTCTGCTTTTTCACATACCATTGTATTTTTCACTGAGTATAGTAAAGCAATCATGTTCACCACGTATAGTATGTAACATATCATTTTCCTCTGTGCATCTTGATAGGAGCAACATTATAATCAGCTACATAAACATATAATCACACTCTATTATCTACAATTGTGTAGAAGGAACCTTCTTACATCTTTCTGTTAACATGACTAAATATTAGTTTTAAACTACAGTTATGAGGAAAAAAATTTGTTAACAATAGCTCGGAATTATTAACTATTTATTTATAGAAACTGTGGAACAAAAATCTCAGATATAACATAGTAAAAAAGATTAGTTATCACGGGTCTAAAGAAAGACCAACTTTTTCAATCATATCCATCTTCTATGTCTGAAAGAATTTAAAAATACTTTTGTAATTAAACATTCTTCCCTACAGACAGGTCTCATCTACATCGATCTGCCAAAGACTTGACCATTGAAGTATTCTGTAGAAAACATTCACATAGATCTCATAGAAAGACTGGCAAGTGAAAAAAAGTGTTCTAGCAGGTATGTATTTGAACCATAGCCAGACCCTAAGGAAACCTCTTTTACATTAAACATTCATATCTTCTTATTTCTTTGTCATTTTTTCTGCAATAGAAGACATAATACCTTTTTTCTGAAGAGGAAGTCTGCTGCAACATAATTGATTCCCAAATACGAGTAATGTTCTTTTCCAAGGAAATTTTTAGCTGTCCAGAAGGCCCCTCGAGGGCCAAGAAAAGTATTTCTCAAAGACATTCTGACCTATCTCTCATTTGATGTCCCAGATAAGTAGAAAAATTCTCTTTCTGAAGATATCATTCCTTCTCCATTAAGTGAGGACTTAAGCATTTTAATAAATAATGCCTAAATTTTAGAATATTTGTCAAAATTTTAGTTGGCTGAAATTAAGAGAGATGAGTGGTAGACTTAGAAGATGATGACAGAGGGTTGATGTATTTGTAGTAAATACAAAGAGAACATTTGGTCCTGAATTCACCTAGTCTATAATTCACCTAGAATTTTGTGGGGTTTTTTAAATACACTGCATTTTTATAGACAAAGTATACCTAAAGTTCTGCGGGTGACCCCAAAACTAGTAGAAGAAATTAATCTCTCACACTTTTGCATTGCAGAATAGTGTCTATTAAGGTATTAATTCCCTTGATGAGCATGTTAAACTTTTGTGAACTTAAAATTACGAACTTACATTCTCCATAGAATAGTCCTATTAAAAATTAACTATTAAATACTTTCAGCTCTTTGGGGTCCACAGAATAAAGTTCCCATTGAAATATAAAATTAGAAGATGGTGCTATCACATATAAAAAAACTGCTGGCAATGGTATGGCACTGTATTGCTTTTACAAACTTTTTTAGCCCATTGATTTATTTCTGAGTGAACATAACACACTGTCCAACCAGCTTGAACTCACTAATTTCAGATTGTTACAGGTTCACAGCAAACTTCTGTCTGCATCTCACAGTATTTAATAGCACCAAAACTGCAGTATACTTTCAGAACAGAAAGTTTAGATTTGACTTGACTTTTTGTTTCTTGAACTGAAAAACATGTTATGTATTGTAACATATATTGTAGTGGAATGTGTATTATGTTTAACTTGATATTTTAACTTAAATACACATGACACGAAAAGCCATGGTAAATTATTTATGTCTTCATTTATAATGACATACATTTAAACATTTTTCTCATTTTTTTCAATTTTCTCAATTTTCTCAATTAAGCCTGTTCTTTATTAAATATTTTTTTTTGCATCTGCTCTTTCTTTTCTCCTGCAGTAGACGTAGTTGCATGGCAACTGAGATGTTACTGTTCTTCACTAACTGTGCTTTACAATCTATTTTAAAATAATCTCATGGCAGAAATTGAGTGAAACATTAGTGTGCTCTCACATATATTAGATACTGTTGAGAAAGAATGCTATCTACTTCCTATTGTATTTTCCTGTTAATTTCACTGCTATGTAACTAAACATACAGTCACAAGACATAATACATAAACTGTAGAAACTCCTTCATTTTAAGACACTCTTCCTTCTAGGAAAAGACAGACTACTAGTCTAAATCTTGGACTAATAAAAAATTCTAATTCTGTCTGGTTTTGCAGAAACAAAGGATTAACAGACCCCTACTTCAGGTACCACAGAAAATATTTTCCTACACATCTGAAAGCACAGAGCAGTGCAACCAGTTAATAGATCTTGGTCAGTGCGTCAGCTGAATAGCATGTAGAAAATAGATTTCTGTTTTTTAAACCAGAAGTTATCCCCTGTACTCTCTTAGGTATCAGAGAACATGACTTCTTAGCCCAAGAGCTGTAGTCATGAACTGTAACATGATTTAGACTGTGACAATTTACTTGCTCACAGTACTTGTCTTCAATAAAGAAGATCTAAGTAGGCAGTGACATGGTGCAGAATGGATGAATAATTAATCAAAACATTGGAAAGATGGGACAGGAGAAAATTATTTATTTTCTCAGTGGAGGGAGGTACCAGTAGCATCTCTCCTCTGAGGGAACCTGTGCAATTGAACACATTCTCAAAAGGGGTAAATAAGAGTGACAAAATTTGCTATGGATGCTAAGCTACTAAAGGTAAACCAGGACCAAAAAAGAACTATAGAAGTTCTTTCTAATACTGGCAGATGAAATTAATTGTAAATAAATGTAAAATCCTGTATGATGGATGTGCAAAATCAATGCTAATGTTGTAATGTGTGAAATGATG
This sequence comes from Scolopax mira, assembly GCA_004320125.1. NCBI lineage: Eukaryota > Metazoa > Chordata > Aves > Charadriiformes > Scolopacidae > Scolopax > Scolopax mira. Next base: position 8,316 of record BJBW01003749.1, on the reverse strand, counting down.
GGGCCTCGACTGATTTATAGCTCAGATGAAAACTTGAAACTCTAATTGAAAGATAAAAATGTTGTCTCTCCCCTCAGCAGCTGTCAAAAATAATAAATTTAACGCTAGAAAATAAAGCTAAGAAACAAGGGGATTTATGCCACCCTATGAATGAATGATTCAGTAGCATCCTGATTACAGCATGCAGTTCTGGGTACTGATCTCCTCCATCCAAAATAAAGATTCAAAGAAATGTCTGAAGATGTACAGAGAAAGGGTGTCAAGAATGACTTGAAATGATTTCTGTGCACTGAACAGTGGAAATGGAGAAACAGATAACCAAAGGAGATATGAAAGACACCTTCATGGTCATGAAGGACAGTGAAAAAAGTAGAAAACCATTTTTTCACTCTCTTCAAAAAAAAGAATTAGGTGATGCAGATGAAACTAGAGGATGGCAGTTACACAAATCTTCACGTGATGGATAAGTAAACCCAGAAAACAGTCAAAGTGGACTGAAGACAATAAATGTAAGTATTTGTAAGGTAGTTTGCAATCTCAGAGGATTTTTACACTGAGCGTTACTAAACACAAGGATGCATATGCTGGTATGTATCATATATGCTACTCTGTTCCTATATTCTTGCCTAGACATGTGCTTTTGGCACATTTACTATCCTAGGCAAAACAGACTCAAATTGAGAAAAATTAAATTAATTTATTGCTAATTAAAAATAAAGTTGAATTGTAAGAAGCAAACAAAAGTTAAAACACCTTTTCTCCCTTTCTTCCTAGGCTCAGCTTCACCCTCTTACTCACAGCTCTTCTACCTCACCTCCCCTTGCAGTGGCACAGGGGATGCAGTCAGCCCATAACAGCTCCTCTTTTCTGTTCCTTCTTCCTCATACTTTTCATGGCTCTACTTTGGGGTTTTCCCATGGACTCCAGCTCTTCATAAACCTCTCCAGCATGGGTCCTTTCCATGGTCTATGGTCCTTCAGGATAAACCTGTTCTGGCATGGATCCCCTATGGGCCATAGTTATTTCAAATCTTTCAAATGTTTCAAATGAATCTTTCAAATGCTAGACTGGATAGGACTGTGCTTTCTGCTTGAATAAGTGATTACATAAATTGCAAACCCAACATTCTCCTTTCTGTGAAGACAAGTACTTTAGGCAGCCAGCCTAACCAGTAAGGCTACTAAAGCATTCAGAACATACTTCAACCAAGCCATAAAATAGAAGTCAGAAAAATTCTGAAAGTTTTTTCTAACAAAACCCAAAAAATGAGATTTTTTTCCTCTTCAGTTAAAGGTCTGAGGTGGTTACAACTTTCCCTTTTTTTATGTTTTTCATAAAAATATAAGTCTTTTCTAACTATACATAGAAATGGTTAGAAACTCAATTTAAAAGACTGAAAATTCTACAAGACAATATAATACTGAAATAGCATTTTATAAATATTGCCAATTTCAGGATGGAAGTCATTAAATCTCTTCTTTTTTGTTGTAGCTTTCTCAAATCAATAGGGATATAATCAGAAACACTTTCTAAAAATTAGTTAGGAGAAGTTAAAAAATTATACAGTCAGCCCATTGATATTAATTATGTAGCATTTTAAAATTTTAGAAATTTTGTCTCAGACCATGGTACAAATACAAAGCTGAAAGGCCCACAGAGATTTTCAGTCACTTGCAGTAGTATTCTCCAGAGTACATTCTCACTAACGCTACAGAAAGGCAACAAAAAGGGAAGGGGGGGATGGGGAAGAGAACAAAAACATGTTGGCATAGACATGATGGTTTCAGGAGGTTTGGAGGGCAACTATGGTCCCAAGAACTACAGATCCCATTTCAAAGTTGTTAGGTGAGAGCTACCTTTTCTTTCCCATTGATCTTTATGTTCCCATAGTTAGATTCACAAGTAACACCCTGGGCCTCCTCTTCATCTTCTCAATTCCTATGCACCTTTCATGAAATGTGTGGAGAAGAACGAAGGGGGAAACACGATTGATAAAGAATAATGCTTTCTTCTTTGCAACCCCACAGAGGCTTCCATAGCCATGGACTTTACCAGTGTTGTGTACAACCTCCATATTTGATCCTATACTTTTAGTAACATTGGCTTAGATATGAGGTGCATGTTACCATGCTGAAGACCTCTCTCCCTGTCTTAAATACAATGGATTAATCTCAACAGTTGCTCAACATTTTTTCCATGAGCTGGTTGAAGAATCCTTTGACTGAGTTCGGACCTGAAATCTGAGGTAAATCTCTTTCTTCCCTGATCTGAAGTTGATTAATTTCATTATTGATCGCTGCAGCTTGTTTACCATGGCTACAATGTCATGGGTTAACTCTACTTGCTGTGGTCTTGACATTGTATCTCCTAAATTATTGACTTCTGTGCATGCTTCTCTATTTTATTTTTTTTTATGCACAGTAATAAATCTTCAAATTTGTTTACAAATAAACAACGTAACACTGCTTAAGTGACTTAAATGTCAATCCAAGGGACAAAGCCTGCAATTGCATCAAATATTTACCCCAAAGTAACGTTACTTTCTAGTATCCTTAGTATACTCTATTTGCTTCAAAAGTTACAGTCTGCTTTACAAACAACAATTAATTTTCATGATACTTTCAGAACTCTTGTAATAGAAAAACCTAGCTAAGTTTTCTGAAGCTCTCGAAAAAACTCCTTCTGTTATATCTCAGCATTTCCTGAGATTTGGGAGGAGTCCTGTGGTTGGAATCTGTCTGCTCTGTATGTGTCCTGCCATAAAGCTTCTTGCCTTGCATAACATGCCTCCCATGTTATGAGGACAAGTAAACATACTTCTTGGAGCTGATATCACCAAGCTAAGACAATCCTACACTAAGAAAAGATGGATTCTGAGCATCTGTAAATCCTTATTTTTATTTCTATTAAAATTATTTTCAGTGAGGAAGCATCAACATTCCCATGAGAAAAATGATACTGCAAATAAATTCAGGGGACTGTGGAAACCTTCATCTCCATCATTAAATATCATCATTCAACGGTGAAATAACATTGTTCCATACTTGATCTCCCAGTCGTTAATGGAAAGAGTAGAGATCTAGTCCTTATTTTAAAATTGTTCTTGAAGCAATAAATATTGGCAATCAGATAGGTACTTAGCATGTTCAACAGTTCTATTGTGAATCTCATAGGTTACTATAACTTTTTAATTTCAATACAAATATGTTGATATTTTCTAGATATTATGTTGCTGTCCTTAAGGGAAGCTAAACCTCTTATTGTACTTACAGATATTATACACAAAAATGATGCATTTATGTCCTGAACATCATTACATTTAAATGGCATTCTAATTTCTTAACATTTAGAAAAGTCAGAGGTCTCTATGTATAACATAAAAAAAAATATATATATATATAAAGATTTATCAAGAGTCACCACAGTGAGCAGTTAAACATTCTTTCTTGACAGGTCCATAATGTATATTTCCATATAATTACTATCAGAAATAATCTTTTTAATGTAGAGTTTCATTGGAGACACGGTAATAAGCCACAACATTGTAAAAATTTACATCTGAAATATTTTACCTTACCCATTGATTAGACAAACTGTCAAACTGTCAAGAAAATTCTCTTCTGGAGCAGTATTTAAACTCACACAGATTATGACTTTTAAAAGTTTGAAAAATGAAGTGGGAATGGATTTTTTATTAAACACTTACATACTAGTAAAAGATTTCACATGCAATTGAAACAAAAACATAGAGTGCATCTTAAACTTAAGACTCACCTTCTTGGCCTAAAAAAGTCAAAGGTCAGAAAAGTGAGAAGACTTACAGAAAGCATACGGTATGACCATTTAAGAATGAAATAATATCTATTTGAGCCAGGCACCTATTTGTCACAAGTCTTCTCCCAGCAGTCAAACTCAAGGGCCTGCATCTGGGCTAGATCACAGATGGCCTGGAGGAGAGGTGCTCAGACTGAAGACCCTCAAGGGTACCTTTGGGGTCCTAACCAGGGAGGAGCAAATATGCCTTGAATAAAGAGTTCCTATGCACAACATCTTTATGCCAAGAGTGGCACTTTTCTCTTTTGCAACAGGTTTTTCCCATTTTTCTGCTGGAAAAACTAGATATGAGAACAATCACTTTCAATAAGCATGGAATTTTTGAGGATGAACTGGAAAGAATTAAGGAAAATGATTCAGCATATGGAATTATGGAAGCAGTTTTTGAAGGATTAGTATGATTGTTTAAAAATTCGATTATACTTACTGATTCTGCCTGTAAATAAAATGACCAATATAGGAGGATAAAAGGAAAATCTCTATCACAGTGCCAGTAATATGAGGTAAATAATTAAAGAATGTTACCCATTATCTTTGTGAAGTTTTCTTAAAGAAATGAAGTAATTTTTTTCCAAAAGCTATCATGTCTTCTGGTTTAGAGGCAAAACAAAAAATTAGATTTATACAGCAATTTAACCAGCACTAGTCAGGCCATTGACAGACCAGACCAGATAAAGTAGGATTACAGTTCTCTTTCAAGCTGCTGTTTTACCTGCCTCATTATAAATCAATCCTGATCGTCTCAGATGAATAATCTCTGTATTTGTTTGACTGTATTTGTGTACTCAAATGGGAGAGCTCTTTCACTCGTTTACCAAATATATATACTTCATATCAAAAGTAATTTTCCAAAGGCATATTTTCTCTCTAGAAAAGTCATCCACATGGCTACACAAAAATTATTAACTTCAATTCTACTGTGTTAATCCAGCACTAGGGTGATTTCATCAGGTACTCCAAGGAAGCAGTATATAGTATTCTAAAGAAATATATACTCTTTTCTAATATTTTGCTCCCTTTTATGACCCTATTTGTCCAGAACATTCAGTTAAGAGATGGTCATGTCACCTGCCCACCAGAGATCTCATTTTCTTCAGGTTAAGGAGAGGCTTCAAATTTTGTATTCCCTTTTTTAGAGCTCAAAACCTGCTATGAAATCTTATCTTCTCAAATGCTTTGAAATCCATTTAACAGTGCATCTTAAACCCTTGACAGAATTCAGAAAGCAATTTTAGGCATTGGAATGAGAAAGTTACTAGTGTAGAGGGGTGGGGAACGTTGTATCCCTAAACCCATGACTTTACTTCAGGGATTTAAACTGCTTCCCTAGACAAAACTTTAGAGGAATAGAATAAAAACAAATGTGTTCTAAAGTTTATTGACGGCAATTTTAATAATTTAGGACAAAATAGGGTTACACTTGGAAGAAACCTGTTCAGTATCCACAACACCCATCTTTGGGCGTCTTGTTTAGGTAGCTGGTGTTTCCAGGCTGGTTTTGTCAAGCTCCTGAGGGCACTACCAACACTTACTGGCCATGTTTGGCCTGGCCTGGGACATTATTCCACCCCTGTCCATGGCCCAGGACCTGATTTCAGTTCAGCCCTAGGTATATAGATGCTGCCTGACACACTTGTTGGGACACTGTGAAGGTGAGCAGCTCACTTGGGCCTTTCCTGGCTGGGTGATGGCAGGACTTGACAGCCAAGACTGGTCCTGTCTCCCTAGCCAGGAGCAGGGTATCTGGGACAGCCCCAGTACCAACATCAGGCATCTACCTGGAGGCAGGGACAGGCAGAGGTTGGGCTGGGACATAGGTCTGCAGGTGGATGCATGACAAGGTATGGCAGGGCTGTGGAGAGCAAGAGATCAGCCCTGCTGAACAGCACTGGGACAGGGACAGATAGTCCTTGGGGGCTGCAATGGGATCCTGGACTGTGGCCAAGTAGAGGGGAGGTCCAGGAGGTCCAGAGGAGAGGCAGGGTCAAGGCTGGCAGTGCCCTCAGGACTATGACACATTATCTAGTGAGCTGAGCAAGATGCTTCTCCAGAAACAATTCAGAACAGCAACACATTTTAGGGCTTTGAAATCCCCTCTGCAGTCACCTCCTTCCTCATAGAGTAAAAATGATTACTACAAAAGGTACTGTCTTACTTATGATGCACTTAGGTGCTGAGCACAATACCTGATATTGTATCCCTGGAGGACTTTCAACACATTTGGTCTATAGTTCAGTAAATCCAAATTTGCTATCACTAGTAGAAAGCCCAAGGCTCTGCATCGCCCTGACAAATCAGGGATCAGGACCTGACCATCTGTAGTACCTAGGCATGTGTTAGTGTTATTATAACTGGACTAATAAAACTTCTGTTTTTATTTTTATAAGATTTTTAATATTTCAATTTGTTAACAGTAAATTACTGACTCTCACTTTTCAAGTGAGTTCTAGTTTTCTCCATAAGAAGATTCTTAGTTTAACAAATGTGATTGACTTTCTTTGGACTCCTCATTTTTAAATGTAATATAATCATCCTACTGAATCTGAACAGAATTGATTGTAACGACTGAGATACAGTCAGCCTAACTGGTTTCATAAATGACATTCAACTTTTAGACACCTCACATGGTGTCTAATACATGGCTCCGCGGTTGGTGTCACCATCATAACTTCGGATACTTTGATAGTGGGTTGGTCCATACAGCACTGGGCTTGTTAGCAGGTAATGGAAGATGCCTCTCTCAGACAGGGAAGACTGTTCTGGCCCAAGAGATGGCAGGGTTGATTGACAGGTCTTTAAACTAGATGTGAAGGGGGAGAGAGGTAATTGCCTCAAGAGCCTCAAGGACAGTTCTGATGTTAAGAGAATACAGGAATCACAGACGAAACACCACAAAGAAAGGCCACCTGAAGAGCAACATGAAGGAAAGGGAGCCAATTCCAGCCAGTAAGTCAGTCCCATTAGGCACCCAGATGAAGTGCCTTTACACAACTGCACGTAGCGTGGGCAACAAACAAGAGGAGCTAGAGATGTGCACACACCTCCGGGGCTACAACCTTATTGGCATTACCGAGATGTGGTGGGATGGCTCTTACAACTGGAATGTTGGAATGGAGGATTACAGACTCTTCAGGAAGGACAGGATGGGCAGAAGGGGAGCGGGGTTTGCCCTCTATGTCAAGGACCAGCTGGAATGTGTGGAGCTCCATCTGGGGATAGATGAAGACATGATAGAGAGGTTATGGGTCAGGATTAAGGGCAGCACAGGGGCAGGTGATGTTACAGCAGAAGTCTGCTACAGACCACCAGATCAAAGTGACAGCGAGGATGTGGCCCTCTATAAACAGATAAGGGCAACATCACGCTCACACCCCCTGGTCCTCATGGGGGACTTCAACCACCCCAATATCTGTTGGAAGGACAACACAGCAGAGCACAAGAAATCCAGAAAGTTCTTGGAATGCGTTGATGACAACTTTCTCCTTCAAATGATCAAGGAACCAACGAGGTTCAGTGATTATGAGATGATAGAATTCAAGATTCATAAGGCAGCAAGGAGGGTGTGCAGCAAGCTCTGGCTACCCTGGACTTCAGAAGAGCAGACTTTGATCTTCTGAGAGATCTGATTGGCCATGTAGAATGGGAAAAAGAACTGGAGGGGAGAGGAGCCCAAGAGGGCTGGTTGGTATTAAAGGATCGCCTCCTCCAAGCTCAGGGGAGGTGCATCCCAAAAAAGAAGAAATCATTCAAAATAGCCAGCAGGCCTGCATGGATGAGCAAGAAAATGCTGGACAAAGTCAGGACCAAAAGGAAGGCCCATAGAGGGTGGAAGCAGGGAAGTGTGGACTGAGCAGAATACAGAGAAACTGTGTGAGTGGCCAGAAACGAGATCAGGCAAGCAAAAATCTAGCCAGGGATATGAAAGATATACCAGGGATAAAGGCAAGACGAGAGAAGCTGTGGGTCCCCTCTGGAGGGAAATGGGAGACCTGGTAACCCAGGATATAGATAAGGCTGAGCTACTAAACAACTTCTTTGCCTTAGTCTTCACTGGCAAGGGCTCAAACCACACTGCCCAAGTCACAGAAGGCAAGAACAGGGGCTCTGAGAGTGAAGAACTGCTCACAGTATGAGAAGATCAGGTTCGAGACCTCTTAAGGCATCTGGAGGTGCATAAGTCCACGGGACCAGATGAAATCCATCCATGGGTCCTGAGGGAACTGGTGGATGAAGTTGCTAAGCTCCTTTACATCATATTTGAGAAATTGCGGCAGTCTGACGAAGTTCCTGCAGACTGGAAAAAGGGGAACATAACCCTGATGTTCAAAAAAGGAAACAAAGAAGACCCAGGGAACTACAGGCCCATCAGTCTCACCTCTGTGCCTGGCAAGATCATGGAGCAGATCCTCCTGAAATCTTTGCTAGGGCATGCGAAAAATAAGGAGGTGACTGGAGACAACCAACATGGCTTCACCAAGGGCA
>BJBW01003748.1:0-163261 GCA_004320125.1 Scolopax mira | reverse complement strand
TCAATCTTTCTCTGCCTCAGAGAAATCATAAATCAGACTCACAGGAGTGAGTCAGAAAAGAGTTAAGAAGGATTTTTGGATCACAAACTGAAGAGCATCACATGATGCAAGAAAGTCAAATGTGAAGCTAGAATATGTAAACATGACTAAAGCCTGCAGATCTTCTGCTCTATTTGAGACTAGCAAGGTCCTTCCAAAGCACTTAGTCCACTTTGAACTTGGTCCATTGTTTAGTTAACAACTGGGTAGAATCCAGAGCCAAGAGATTTATTAGCTGTCCAGAAGCATGATTTCTGAGGGAGGAGAGAAAAAGGTTGTGCTGTTGAGCTTGAAGAAAAAAAATATCATAGGGAATATGATACCAGTCTTGAGCCTTGGGAAACTGCCTGTTGAAAAACAAGGGATGTTCTCTATCAGTTCAAAAAAAAAAAACCCAAAACACCAAAAAACAACAACAAAAGACTTAAAAAGACTTTTTAATGGAACAAATAGTGAGACACTAGATTAATTTGGCTTTACACAAATTGGAAGGAATTTCCTACATTTTCTTCAACAGAGCAAATTATACCAAGATCTGTTGGAGATGAGCTGGTTGACCTGGCTTGGTTTTGACCTTACTGATCACAGCAAGGAGTGAGCCTGAGAGGACATCAGATATTTTATTTCTAGTCACAAGCTAACTAATGTAAGTTCAATAAAATTTGTTCTTTCTAACCTTAAGAATGATGTCCTGCTCTTTGCAGCTGTCACTATTATAGGCAGGCACACTTCTCATAAGGGTGCTTGTGCTTGTTTAAAGAAAGATTTCTCTCTACTAATTTTATTTTAAATGTCATATGTAGCTGTATTGCTCACATAGAATTATTAATTATTTTAAATAATTTTACATGCTTCATATTATTTCTTATTGCATTTTAATACTTTAACTAATATTTGGGGATTTATTGAGCTTTTATTTATCAGAACAATTAGTCACTAGTGTAATCCTACCTCACTTGAGTTTATACCAGAAATTACCAAAAGTTTATTTCCACAAAAAAGGAGAATGTTTTTGTGGGAGAAATATTTCAAGTTGATAAATGTAATGTGCACATTATTTACAAAGTCCTAGTAGAAAATATTTTCCTATAGAAAACATGAAATTAGTAGATTATATAAGGTTTTAATGTAAAAGACTTAACTACACTAGTGAAGATGGCAAACAATTTAACAAGGTCAATCAAATTTCAGTAATGTCTAGAAGGTGCCAGTACAACAATATACTTTTATTGTTCTGTATGTAACACTAGCAGAGATTTACACTAGAATAATTCTTACTAAAATGTCTTAGATACATTCCTCTCGATTGTACTTTTATTTATATTCTTTCAGGGATTTTTTTAGCTTTAATACAGTGTCTAGTATGAAGAGACAAGTGGGCAGCATGACCAGAAAAAGAGATCAGTATATGCATTTGCACTTAGCTCTCCATTCGAGTATCTAACTAATCTATCCTGAAACCTATTAATTACAAAACTCTGATTTTGTGTTTAGCATAGAAGTGATTGTGCTGAAGCCAAGTGTAAACTTCCTTTTTTTTTCCTCTTTCACAAAGTAAGAGAATAGGAAATAATTTTATTCTTTTCTTAAGTTTTTCTTTTCATTAAGTAGAGGATCACTGAAATCTCTCCGTAAATCCTGAGTAAGTCATAGCACAATGGGGAATTATGAGAGACATGGAGTATCCTTCTGCTACACACAGGTGGTCATGCACCCCCAACCAACGTCCAGCACCTACTTGCCTGGCTTTCTCTGCTGCCTTTTAGCATGAGCTTTCAGAGACAGGCAAGCAAGTTGCCAGCTCTTCTGTCTGCAGTTCTTCACAAATGGCTCACACCTTTGCTCTGGCTTGTTCCAGGGAAGTCCTTCAGAGCTGTCATCCCTTCCACGAGGCTGTTGACCAGTCACAGGTTGACCATTTCTGTCAACCTATGACTGGCCAACGGCTTTATTACTTTACTCCATTAATACTTACATTTCTTGGGAGACTTCTCATTAAGATGAGCACAAGTCTATGTGCTACTACTTCTATTCAAAATTTTTCCATCTACCAGCCAAGCAAGTTTTCCCAGCAGGCACTTCTCCAGGGAGAAGCCTTCTCATCATCAGACAAGAATTTTAAGGTAAGTCTAAAGAGTATGTTGTATGTGAAGGCCAACAAGTTTTGAAATCTTTCTTGAAATCTAACTAGACACAATCTAGCATGAATGATCTTGAAGTGCTAATTGCATCGATGGAGACCTTAGTCTGATTGAATTTGCCTTGACTCTCAGTAGAATTTGTTAGATTTTACTCAACTATATGATACTGTATTTACACACGGTCAGATACTCCTGGCTTAGAAACATACACTCCATAGATCTCCTCCTACTTTGTCCTCACCTGTAAGAACTCCCTGTAGTTTTTCAAATGGGCTTCCCGGATCAGAGCAAGCATCCCTCTTGAGGAATCCCTTGCAATTTCCTCAGACCTCAGCTAGTCTCTTTCTTTGAGTAATTAGTTCATTTATTCTTCTTACCTCTTTCTTAGATTTTAATTCCTAAATTTCAGTGGCACCTGGTTATTTCAGTCCAAATAAGTTGGACTCAACAGAGACAGTAATTTTACGGTCATGGGACTGTTTTAAGGGCCCTGGGGAGCCTGGGCTCTCTAAATGTATGAATACCACCAAGCTCAGTCAAGTTTCTAAGAATAGAACTAATACATTTTTCTTAGGATTTCTTAGGATTTAAAATCTAAACTTTTTTTTACATACATCAGAAGTATGTTTATTTCATTATTGGAAAGCTTAATCCTTGGAATTTAGTTGCCTGTAACAAAACTGTAGTTAAAATGCCAAGATTTATTTTCAAAACATTGTGATAGCAAACACAGTTGCCAGTAGATTCATGCTGTAGAAAATTTAACAAAAGCAAATATAAAACAGATGATACTTCTTCTCCATCCTTGTCAGCCCCATCAACTGGGACTAGTAGCCCAGAGGTTGAGACCAGTGTAAGATTTGCCTTTTAATTGAACTGGAGAAAAAATGTCCCTTGAATAAATAAACTGAACTGATGCTTATTTGTTAGATTTTATTAAGTGCTTAAGTTCACCAAAGTTTTTTAAAAACAGCTATGAATTATATGGATTTTTAAAATATAGATTTTTCTCACCCACCTATATTTTTACAATATAGATTTTTCTCACTCACACTTTAGTTGCCTGATTGGTTTGGGTGCCTTTTTCAGAGCTACATTGCCCTTCCTTTGGCTTTGAATTTGCATAGCCGATAGCTAAGCATTCTGGGTGAAATCATTTAAAGCATTTAAAAGTATGCTTGAATTTTGGTTCACTGAGTTCTACCACTCAGACTAAAGCATATAATGAGGAACTTTGCAAGACTGGAGTACTAAATATTTCTTAGGATATTGGACTATTGCTGAGATTGAGTAGCCTGGTTTTCCTTCTGCATTAATTAGCATCACCATTTATTAATTTATAAATAATTTAGCAAGGACCTCTTCATATTTCGTATTTAAATTCCTTGGGGAAAATTTATCTTTTTACTTTCCTTCTCTGTTTTCAATTAATCTACTTTCACTAGCATATACTTTATGCCTGATACATTTCTAAAAGTCATTCCCATTAGTTTCATTGACAGTCATTTCTAATTTTTATTATTTTTTCCAAAAGTGTTAAGTCTTTATTAATTTTTTACATTATTATTTCATACTTTACAATTATGCATAAAAATTGCAAATAATATTATATTTTTTTCTTTGAGTAATCTCTTGCCAGGTCTTATTAACTGTTTTCCTTTGAATTGGACTGAGGTGCAAAATATTTGTGAATTTCCCAATATTTGGGAAATTTCAAAATCAGCAGACTTTTTTTGGTTCCTGTTTGAATAAATGTTCTTACAATCAAGTATACTGGTCCACGGCATGTGCATTGATAAGGAGGGCATTCCTATCTATGGAACTGAGCAAAATTAGTGCCAAATTGCAGTGTTTTGAAACACTACAAAACATTGTCATTTCATAGGATTAATTCACAAAATGGCATTAGAACTGTATGAACAGAACACCACACAGCAGATGTGGCTGGTTTTGATCATATCTTGGCAAGTTAAGGCATCTATGGTTAACCATGTTCACATTCTAAAATAATATATAGCTCACCTTCTGTCTTGAGAGATAATGAAAAGAATTTGGTTTTTGCCATAAAAAGGGACAACTCTCTTACTCTTTATTTCCTTCTGTGTATAGTTCCTCTTTGCATAGGGCATTTCCTATACTTCTGTTTTAGAAGTTAGCTACCTTTGGTATGTATTTTCGACTTCACTTTTAAGTAAGATTCTATACATCAAGGGGAAGATAAGAAAGCTGCATGAAAAAGCACACTGCACTATAAGAAGGGATAGGAAGAATGAGCTTAGCAAAGTAAAGAAACAGAAGACCTTTCAGGGAAACACGTCAGTGTTCCCTGATTACATGGAGAGATAAACTGAAGTAAATATGTATACTATAAATTTTACTGTTTTGATATACGAAGAACACTTGTATTGATCCTGTCAACACTAATATCAGTAATGAGTATAACAGATATGTTTTTTTAGCTGTTCCTATTAAGCATTAGAATACAGTTTTATAGTAACTGTTCTTCAGTAAGTATCTTGATTTTCATTGAAGCTATTAGGTAGCACACTCATAAAACATTTTAAACATATTTTGTGACTGTGCTAGAAAAAGACTACTAAAGCATCTAAGAGTGCATGTGCGCACACACACACTCTCACACACAAACACACACATACACTCTCACACACACACACAGAGGTGCCTTTCAGTTCCTCCAGGCAGCCTTATTCTTTTAGAAATGCCAAAGTGCCATTTAGCTCAAGTGGAGACTTTGCCCTTAAGTCATCATCGTTCTAAAGCAATCTTGAGGTGATAGAAGTGACAGCAAGTACTATAGGTTACACCACTTACAGTGTAGATAGGAATAGTGCTTTTTCCTTTTCTGCATCACTTTCTGCAAAGCAAGTATGTTACGGTGGCCAAAGGTCTAAATAGAGCAGCACATAAATCTTTCAAAGCTCTGGATGTCACACTAAGACACAAGATGTATCCAAGATCAACAAAGCAATATAGCGGCAGCAGCAAATGCTGAGTTCACTTCAAAAATTCCTTTCCCCAATTATGGTCAAAAGCATGAGGTGGTGTTAGTAGCCTCACAGGAAAGTCTTTTCTCATTAAACATCAAAGGAAAATACCTTTATAAAAATATTTATTTTCCTATCAAGCAAACCAGCTGTATTATTTTTGCTATTTTTATCTTAGCAGCATTACCAAATGATGGACTACTGTTTAAATCTGTTTTTACACTCTCAGTGTGGAACAGAGAAAATGTAATAGATAAAGCATACTGTACAGAAAGAGTATTTATCAACAAGTTTGTTTCATGTTTTGGCTGTCAGGACAGTTTTCAGGCTTTTTATAGTTACAACTATTTTCTTCTCACTGTCATTCTTGGCCTTGCCTCCCCAGTTTATATTTAGATTTAGGATGAAAGCAGAAGACCAATTAGAGTTTCTGAATTTGAAGTTATAATGAAAATGCTCTGCTCTTTTTTTTTTTTTTTTTCTTCAAGACAGCAAAACTAACAGTGACTCATTTTGGCAAAGCATTAATGTGAAAAATTACTATGGCTGTTTAAAGGAATTTTCAGTACAAAACAAGGAAAGGAACAGAGGGAGTATCCTGCTGAAAAAAAAAAACCCAGAAAAGATTACTTACTGTAATCTTACTGTAATACTTACTGTGATAAGATGTCTGGAGGGGAGAAGGAGACTAAAAGACAGGTAAGATTGAATCTAAAAGAAAAAAAAATCCCTTGGAAAGTTTAACAATGTGAGAATAGAGGTCTTACCAAGTAAAGTTCTTTTCAGTGAAAGCTGAAAGGCTGGATTGGTAAGCAGCATGGTGGTTGGTTAACTGGATAAAAGCGAGAAATACCTCTTAGAGTTGATCTGAAGAAAAGGCAAAATAAGAAAGATTTTCTTGTCTCACAACCTGTGTCTGAACCTGGTGAGGTCTTTTGTTGGTAGCTGGACACGGGAAATATATTCTTTCTGTAATTTTAACATAAAAGCGATTTTAGCATAAAAGCAAAAGAATTGATTTCAAGATGGTTGTCATATTGTGTGATGTTCTCTTCCCTACACATGACAGTCCTGGTGCCTGGTGTCCAGCATTCTGTTCTGAAAATGCCTGAACATGATGTAGTTTAATGTCTAAGAGGACGTGAACAACAGGTTTCTCTGATAGCTGACCACACCAAATTTTGACACAGAAGTAAAACCTGTTTTGTTAGTTTTAGCCAGACGTGCTGTGGTATGTAGCAAGGCAATGAAAAGCACTTAAACCTTAAAAGTCTGACGGTGAATTTATGATAGGTGTATTGCAGCAGTGACAAGAGTGTGATTTTTGAGTCTCTCCTGTCTCACAAACAGTAAAAGAACGAAGAACTAGAGCAGGGTTATGCCACAAGACCCACAGCAGAGCTGGGCTATTACGTGGCTTTCCAGGTAATCGGAATTGGGGTTGTAATCTAAGTCCTGATACTGCTCCTTGGTGGCATGGAAGTGAGCATGGAGACTGGCACTGATAAATTACTCTGCGACCAGATCCGTCCTCTCTTGAAAATGGAGTGGTAGATCTAGCAGTAAATTACTGCCATAAACCCTCTTCCCACAGCCTCTGCAAGGTAGGTGGCAACTCTCTTGTGGTTGTTGCCTACAAGAATATCTGAATCTTTGGCAAAAGATGCATATTTTGGCCAACTTTAGCATATTGCAGAATGCTTTAATGCCTTCTCCTTTACTGCAGAAAATATGGTGTCTTTCCTGTGATTAATACCTGCTACCTAACATCACCATTGGGGCTTTACAGTCACTGCAGTTAAATGATTTGAAATACACCTGCTTCCATTTTGTTGCTAAATTAAAAGACTTGCTTGACTGCTATGCTGGCTTGAAGGTGAGAATATTGAAGGTGCAAAATTACTGTTGCACATTCACCCTCTCTCTCACAGCTGCATTTTTTTTCTTTTAAAACTGTGTTAAAGCCTTATCTAAGTCATTTGCCCTTTTTGCATTGTGGTGATGTCGGGTTTGAATGTGCTATATTCATCTGTTTAATTTACTTCTAGAGAGAAAATCAGAACATAAATAAAGAGCAAGAATGAAAAGGTGATAATTAAGATAACTAGTGGTAATATCATCTTGTGATGAACTGATATTATAGCTTCATTTTATTCCTCATATTTGAAAAAAAAAATGACTGTCATTAATTGGAGGTACTAACGTTTTGGTTTCATTTTGGTCTAGATAGCAAAATGCATTATATCAACAAATCTCCATTTCAGCAGCGTAGAAATGCATGTGAGGATTCTTCTTACATTTTCATTTTTTCATGAATTCAACTTTTTTACAGTGACTTTTTAAATGCATGCTATAAACTTGCATATGATGAACTTTTATATGTGTATGAGTTCCTTCTACAGGAGGTATAAATGCATTTAGCTAAATGTTTTATTATAATTTATCAATGGCATGTTAATTCCTATACAGTAAAACTGCTTATAATAGAGCTATTTCAAAAATCTGTGTAATAGTCCTGCTGCTTTGTTGCTTCCTATTGCATAAGTAAAACAATTTACTAAATTGCAAGGATGCAGCAGTAATTATCACATAATCCCGACAATTTTTCAGTACGCTGTAGTAATGGCAAAATAGATAACAGAAATAAATGCGCATTTACATATGGCATAAAGAACTGGCCACTAGTTAAAAGGCACCCTATGAATCAGTTTTAATGCTGAAGGTAGCTCAGATGACTTCTGACATAGTTAAAGTGAGATTTCCAAACAAACTTTACCAATTTAGTTAAAATTCAGATATGTCAACTGCTGACCAGACGTTGAAGGCAAAAAATTCAAGGTGGTTAGGTTATGTGTATTGTCAATCTAGTCTCAGTCTAGTTCAGTAATTAACCAACCTCTAGAGATGCTAAATTTTTTTTTAGGAGGTGGCAATAGATAAAATATGAATAATCTGTACTCCTAACTTAGACAACTAGTGAGAGGTCTAGACTTAATGGAGAAACTCCTGATAAATTCCTCTGAGTTTTTGACTTTTCAAAATCAAACCATTTAGTTTGCAATATGTCCTTAAGTGAAGGAAAAATACTTTTTTCATTTATCAAAGGCTATTAATTAATTCTTTTGTTTTAGAGCTTTTTGAGACATTCTTGGCTAGGTTTTTTGGGTAGGCAGCAGTACATAGTAGAATTTTGAGAAAGCTTCAAAGTCAGAATTTATTGCTGATTTTTCAAAACAATTTTCTCATTCTCACACTTTCCCCCTTCAGATTCTAACATTTGTTGATGGTATCCTGTACACAACATTTTGCTTTTAGTGAAAATCAAGATAAAATTATAAGGTAATTTAGTTAGCCTTGAAGTTAATACCTTCGTTTCGTACTCAGGATAGCCAAGTTCACATCCCATTCTTTTACATCTCAGGTGAGTCCTCTGGTTATGAAGCTATTGACTGTTCTTTGATAGTCCTCTCGTTCATTGATTCATTCATTTTTCATCAAGGAAACAGCAATGCTGTTTTGTAACTGATTAACTATTCATTAGAGCATAAGCCTGAATGTTCCAAATCCTAGGGTTATCTTCTACAACAAAGTGAAAATGCAGTCTTTTTGATGTATTAAATACAAAAATAATCTTGTTGAAATGTTGTGGTTTCTTTTTTTTTTTTTTGAATGTAGACAAGGACAATTTTTGGACTGTGTTCTGCTGTTGTGAACCCAGAATCATTTACACTGTTTTAAGAAAAATCTAAATCCAGACTATCATATGTATCGAGGAAAATAAGATGATTTTTAGTTGTTTGGAATTATTTTCTGTGAAACATAAATATAAGCTTTAAATCTATTCATATATCTAGCTGTTGTAACTTTTCAAGGGGACTCTATCAATTCAAGCAGAAAATGGTTGTAGTTAACAATTTTTATTGCAATATGTATCTCTGTCATACGTAACAGGGGAAAAAGTAAAATATGTTACAGAAATTATTGTTTTAAAAAACTGTTTCCTCATAGACCTCTCACATATTTTTCAATTTCATTCATGTTTTTAAAAAGTATTCAGTTTTAATGTGGCTTCTCAGCAGTTTCATTCAAATATATTGACTTTTTTAATTCCAGAAGTGGCATTTACAATAGTCATTTCCAATTATTAATTGAATTATGGTCTCACTTTGCTCAGTCTGAATTTTATTCAAGTAGATTCACTTTTTCAGTAAAGCAAGTGGTGACCAAACATAGATTTTGGATATGAGCCTTCAAGCAAGTATGTGGATGAGCAACTGAACACAGAGGCATAATCCAGTTTTATTTGCATTGCAAGACAAGAGGTGGTTTAACTGCCCCCCACTAGGAAGCAATGTTTAGGAAGCAACGTTTCAAACGTTTGTACTTAATAGAAGTTAAGATGATATTTAAGAAGATAAATACTGAAAATTGCAATTTTACAAGTACATCCTGGAGTTGCAATTTGCTTTGATCAAATTTATTGCACTGAAGATGCTGGATTTTAATTTATTGGGGGACTCATTTTTCGTGTCTAAATGAAAGGCTTAGTAAGAGTCTTGCTTTGGTAAGAGAATATGCATCAAACACTAGTCTTGTTCAAAGGCCTTGAGTAATGAATCTAAATCATTCATTTTAGAATTTACTTGTTAATAATGGCTTATCCCTGAGGACATTGACACTGACGCTTTGTTTTACAAGCGAACAGCTGCATCGAGTCAGGCCATACTACAGCTTCCTATCTATAATATACCTTCAATATGATCACATCAGTATCGTACCTGGAACCTCCACTTTTTAACATCAGTGAGAGTTGCTGCTGAGGGACTCCGCAAGTTTGAAGTCCCCGCAATCATGCCAATCATGTTTCCACAAAATAATCTACTTATTTTCATTATAATAATGTACCTCTCCATAACAAAAATGCAGTTTCATCATGCTTTTTTAAATACAAGTACCTAGCTAAATTACATTTCAAGCCATTTATTAAAATTGAAAGTCTTGAAGAGCTGCACAATCAACATGTGGTACAGAAGCAGCCTTCTGACTCCTTTGGGTTTCTAATCAGCCCAAGTTAAATTATAATAACTGGGCTTTTTAAAAAAGAAGCAACAAGTATATTCTGTGGTATTTTAGACTATTAGTTGAATATTTCTGTTTTTTTTCAGACTAGTACTGATAAGCTCTTCCAAGTTCTTAGTGCTGAAAAACAGCTAGTTAATCTCACAAAGGTGTTTTTAAATTTTAGCTGTATATATATGGTAAAAGAATTAAGAATTAGGGGTTTTTTATTGCATTTAAACTTTTAGAATCTAAATTCTATCTTTTCAAGGTCTCTTCAATGGTAAAGCAATCTTGATTAGTTACTCGTATTTCTCTGTGAAACCTGTGGAGGCTTTAACTTAATAATGAATTTGCAACAAGTAAAATTGTGAGCTTAAAAAATTGCGTATGTTTTACAAACTCTACTTTCAACTCTCTAACTTAGAGGACAAATTGGCATTACAGTCTAACACTTGCATAATCTTATTACTTCATCATATTGTTCCTTGATGTTTCTGAAAAACCTAAAGAAAAATCAAGGCAGTAAGATTCAGCTGTGCGCGTGACACTGCAATGCCATATAATTTGTACACATCAAAATGCTACACAATTCCATTGTCAGTGCATTTGAGGTGATTTGCTTACAAGAATTATGAGTGAAGGAGTGGGACAATGCTAACATATGGATCATATGGCAAAGCAATTTATCAGTTCTTGATTCTTGGCTCGTCAACTCTTCAGCCAGCATTCTTTTTATATAAAACAATTAGCTCTACTAATCAATATGCCCAGGTGCTGGTCTTTTGATGCTAGTCAGTTATTAAGTCATTGGAAGGTGCCAGTGTTGTTGTGTGAGCTAACTCATAAATTAAGAAAGGATCATTTCCTAGTTAAATAAATGACAAAATTTCTTCAGCATGCACATACATAAGCAAATATAATCCAGTACCAAACACCAATGTTGTACTTCCATAGTTTTTATGAAACTTGTCATTTCCCAAAAGTTGAATTTCAGTAACCAGTAAATTGAGACGAAATGAGAAGTTTACACTTGTCTCTATGAGTTCTAATATTCAGTTTCAGCAGGAACATGTGACTAATTTTGCTTGTAGAGAAAGGGACATTTTGATTTGCTCTCTGTCAAAAAAATGTATGCTTTAAAGGTCTGGTGTTTATAAATCTGCTATGTATGAAGAGGCTTTTCTATAGATACACAACTGGACTTTTTGCTTGTACTACTTCCTGAATTTTCTCCAGCAAGCTCCATAGAGACTGGTGTTCTTTGACCAGTAGTTTGTCTTCACAAATGTTTCTTTCTTAGTGAAGTTCTTACTTAACTCATTCTCTTCCACTGGAAGCTGGAGGTGGGAGTCATTTTATTCATTTTCACTTACAGTTTTGCTTTTACATTCTTTGCACATACTCCATGCCCTTGCTATTTCATTTCTTCTGAAAGGTTCACTTGTTATAGCTATCTATTCTAACTCATGTTCCTTTGAATTCAGCTCCCTAACTACTTCCTTTTAAGCTGTACTTGAAAGGGCCTGAGGGTTCAAGTATCTTCTTTTTATTCTTTTATTTTTTTTTTTTTTTTTTTATTCCTTCATCCCTCTCTACGAAGTCACTCATCTCATCCCAGGGTAGGTCTTGATTACAATTCTGTATGTCAGGGAATACAATTAATAGATCATTGTCTTATTTCTGTAAAAAATAAGTTGTTTTACCATTGTAAATTATTAAATTACTGAAGTTTATTTCTTTCATTAAAAAAATCATGCTATTCACTTTGAATCCTGATTCATATTGTTAGATTTATTATTCATAGTGTCCGTAGCACCATTTCCTAAGCAGCACTGAACTACATGATCTAACATCATCACCATCAAAGCGTTACAAATTTACATATATTAAATTAAAAAAATAAAGACTATCTTCTTATAGTTTTTCTTCTGTTCTGTATTTTTAAGTAATGCTGATCCATGTCTTTAATCTGCTATGCAACCCCTTTCCATTTTTCTTGGTCCTGCTGTTTAACTGTTGGATACACATCAGTAAATTCGGGCTGGCTGATCTTTTTCTCCTTTCTTACTAAAACTAAGGTAATTATAAGTACCTGATTTTCTTCTAGTTTAAAATAAAAGGAATGGGGAATATTCTTGAACTTTTTGGTAGCATATTTTCTGAGGATAAAGCATACCATATGTGGGTTTATATCTTCAAAAAGAAAAAGGAACACGTTTGATTTGGTTTGAATTTTAATTATATTTTATTTAGTTATATCACTTTATCTTTGACTCTGCCTGCCTGGATTTTCAGTCTGCTTGGACAAATTGTCTGGTTTTCTAAATTTCTAATTTTTAGGGGAGAAACACTTCCTCATTTTTTAAACAAATGCTACTGAAAGTGAGGAAATACTAATGCTGGCCTAGAACCACTTGCCATTTATCTTTTATTATCAGTCTTTGCCTGACATTATCTTTGGCACTTCTGATTGATTTAGTGTCTGACCCATACCACAGTGATATTTTCTACCCCTTTACATTAATTCTGCTCTTTCACACATTACAGCTGTGGTCTTCTCATAAGCAAAGACCGACAAACCTGCATGATGCTCAGTTATTTACATATTCATATCCCATTGCCACCTTCAAAAATACAAAAAGCCCCAGGGTTAGAAAGTATTTAATTTTGCCACTGAAGAAGGTGAACAGAATCTGGAAGCACACTCTTTGATTTCTGAAATTCAGCTCCAGTTGAATTTCTTGTGGGCCATTATAGATGGGGGTGAGATCTATTTTGAGTGACAAAGCCTGGCTACAGAGACGTAGCCCTCTCTCTTGCAACAGAATTGCAAGGCAATGTGAGGTTTAAAAAGCAGGTTATGCAGTTTTTCTGGCTACTTTTATGTAAAAATACATACCGATCAATGGTTCTCCATTATGCTCAGCAAAGTTTGGCTAGAGAAAGTGGATTTGATTGTTTTCTTGTGAGATCTTCAAAGCAGCAGTTGTACTGAAATTGTTTTCAGGATGCTTTGACAAGATATTTGTAAAGCTTATAGTTTTCTGGAGGCAAAAACCTAGGATGTGACTTCATTACTCTCAGAAATCCCCTATTCCTCTCTTGCATTCTCTTTATCAGTAGAGTAATGAAAGGGTTTTGTTTGTTTGTTTTAGATGAAAGTGAAGTTTAGAGGATGACTTACAATGTTGATTTCCTGACAGTAGTTTAGTTTGACATTTAATTAGATTTTTTTTGGCTTCTTGCTCAGGACATTTTGTCTTTAACACTGTAAAATGGTATTATCAGTTAAACACTCGATAACCTCATTCTGCTTCCAAATCCTGGTATAATCAGTTTACTAAATGTTGCTGCTTAATTGCAGAAAGATCTAAATATCCATCTCCATTAGCAGCCAAAAGTTCTAAAAATTCTGGTGAAATACTTAAATATTGATATAATTGAAAATTAAATACTATTAAGAATTTAAAATATTTTAAGAGTGATGCTTCTGTTTTGTTGAGCACTTCTTACACAGCTAGTGTGAGGTATTGTTGGTATATATTTAAGTTTTCTCAGAATTCAAGGCTCAGAACACACACACACAAAAAATCTGTTGTTGAAATATGGTAATTAATTACAGAATATTTAGTAATCACCTCTAGTTATTCCAGACAGTTTCCTTGATCTTATTTCTAATGATAGAAAGCAAACGCATTACCTGTTTTACATGTGTTTTTATTCAGTTCTTTCATGTTTACTGTTGGTTCTCTGTTGGAAAGTCTTTCATGCAGTAGTTCTAGGCTATTTTTCATTACAGAGTTCCCAGTACACCATCTTCAGGGAAGGAAAGTAAAAGCTTACAGGTGCATGAATCTTGTTTAGAAACAAAAAAGCTGGAGTAAATAAGAAAAGAATTATGGCACTGGAAAAATCAGTAAACAAAAATAGAAATGAGGAAAAAAAGAGGACAAACTTTTGAGTGCCCAATGAAATTGGAAGTTAAAAGAAATACTGATTTTATAGTGCTGTTCATGACATGTCAGTTTCTTGCATTTTCTATTAATTTAACAAAGAATTTGCTGTAATAATAACAGCAAAATGTAAAAATAACTTCAGTCACCATTTATCAGACCCTATTTTTTTCATTGAAAATGAGCTTTGCAATGAAAAACCTTGAACTTTAATTCAAAATGTAGAATTATAATATGCAACAATTATAGAAATTAAAATTCATTAGACAGTCAGTTCAGCTTTAGGAAATAGTTACCCATTTTTCTTTGCCTTTATTTTGGGTGACCGATAGGAAATATATGCATATCCACTACCAACACTAAAACCAGAGGGCATTCTAAATAAGTCTCTTTAATTTATTTGAGAACAAAGGCTTTCCTTGCACAAAGTTTGATGGAAGGAAACTCTTCCTTATCTCTAAAGCAATCCACCTACAAAGTGTTGAAAAAAGAATCAGGCAAGTCAGTTCTGAAAAGTTTAGATCTATAAATGTCTTCAGATTTGTTTGTGAAATTCATCTACTGATAAGCAATAGTCTATGGTTTCACATGATTTTGATATAAAAATTGAAACTTAAGTATAAAGAAACATTGATAGTCATTAATAAAGGATTTAATCAGATATTTTGTCCTAAGAATGTCAATTTGTAGTCATACATTTCAATGTGTTTCTACTTTCCAAAGTAATTGTACTGTATTTTATTTATGTATTTTTAGGCACGGAAGGGGCAGTGTTTGGGCACTCTGTGGAGACACCCCATATCAGAGCAGAACCTTCCCAAGACCTCAAGTAGGTGTTGTTCAAAAACTTGTTTTAAAATCAAGTATTCTCAAAAATAGTTAAGTCTTGATTAAAAGCAAGTATTTGTATAGTAATATATATTGCCTACTCAATGACTCATAAATATCCCAAATACTGGTAGACTCCAGTTTGTTCTAACTAGTCAAAAAAAATCCACAAACTTTTATCACACAAAATGTAAAGAACATTACTTTTAATAAATGATAACTCGTTTTTATGCCTCCTGTAGCAGAATCCTTGAGAAGCATACTTTCCCCAGAGATTGGAAGTCAGGCAATTTTAAGGTCAATTGAGTACAGTACCGTGTAATAGTATCAGATCTAGATTTTGATTTTTTATGATCCATTAAAGAATATATAAATCAAGTTAAAGTAAACAGTCCCAGATTTTTTTCTTCAAGTAGTATTTCTGGGTTGTTGGGCTTTTTAAATGCTACACACACACTCTTTAAAAATTCATTACCAAGTGAGGCTACATTTGTAAATGTAAAAATCCAAAGTTTTCTGTACATATATTCCGAAGTGGAGAAATAAATAGTAAAAGATCAAGTCTGAAACTTATTGAAATGTCTATAGACTAAGAAAGAGAAAATTTAGAAAGGTATCTAGTCAAAGTTTTTTCTTGAAGTGTATATATGTGCATTGCCAAGTACTGATATATAATTTATATGGATGATTAATGAGAATATATGACAGTTGGAGAAAGTCAAATGTCCTTCCTTGTGTTTCTCTCTGCAGAATTGGTGAGAAACAGTATAGATTTTGTATCAATTTTACTATGATTCCTAAGTATTATATATCTATCCCTTTACCTACCCAGCAGTGTTTACAACGAATTGCTACAGAAAAACATAAATTCCTTATATTTGCAAAGGCTTTTAGGATCATCAACCAGTAATGATGCAGAAATTGTATGCAGGAAGCTGCCTGTGCGGATAATTTTGACCATTGTATGAGGGGTGTAGGAATTAAATGATTGTGTTTCATTATTTCATGAAATATTTTAAGGTAATGTGATGGTGTGGGGTCTTCCAGAGGTTCCTACTCCTTGGATTTTTATCTTAAAAATCCTTACCCCCTACCAAGACTCCATTCAATCCTTTGGTGAAAGTAGTTGTAAAAGCTTTTATTAGTGGTGACCACCAAGGTGGTATGATCTCTAATCAAAGGGAGTTCAGCAGAAATCAAAGTGGAAACACAACAAGCTTTTCTTTTTTCAGGGGCCCAAAAATTTGAGTAAGAGAGGGGAACTTGTCTCACTCAAAAGAATATGGAGACACTGCTTAGACAACTTATTACTAATAATTAAATAACAATAATAGAGTGCAAACATATGGTAAAACAGATAATGCTATGTCTTCAGGATTAATTTCACTAAAGTTAAAATCACCTCATGCTACCTCCTGCTTTTGCTTTATTCATTGCTATGATGTCCATTGGTGCTTAGTGTTTTCCAGCACCATCATTTCTTCAGTTTCTTTTTTTCCAAGGTGGATTTAATTAGTGAGAACTCTACTGAATTTTCCAGTCGGCTTTTTCCCCTCTCATTAATAAGGAACTTAACCCAAACTTTTTATCAAAACAATGATGAAATGGAAACCCTTGTTGCCTGATGAAGCACCACGAACTTATGTGTAAGCAATTTTATTCTTAATATATTCAGCTCCTATTGTGTTCTGCAAGTTTTTGTACATATGTGCTCCTATATTTTAGTTAGGTTTCATTGACATTCCTTTTTTAAAACTCTCAAGTTATTTCAATATTTTAAAAATAATGACAGCTACAGCACAGAGATTTCTCCGGGTTTTGGTATGAATCTTTCTAGAAGGTAGCCTGCAGACCCTTTTTAACCTTGTAATTTGAAAGAACTGTAAATAATATAAATAAATATAAATTCTCCTTTATTTTTCATGTTGGAATATGTATTTTTGGTCAAGTAATAAAGCTCAAATCAAGATACGAGTATATTTAAATAATTCTTAAAAAAACAAAAAAGATGCTGAAAAACTATTCATAACCTTGGAATACGTAAAACAATTCACTACTGAATTAAAAAAGTAAAATTCTGAGCACCTTGATTACTGGCAATGAAACTAAACTATAAAATTTGGACTTAGATTTTGATACCAACAAGATTCATGGCATTTGCTCCAAAGGTCCTGGGATTTTAGCTAAATCCATTCTGGACAGGCAGCCAAAAAGAAAAAGTCAGATTCATATTACATTGACATATCAAAACTAGCCTTCAGCCACTTGTTGTTCTATGGCAAGATTTTGAGGTCTTCACACAGAGAAACTTCTGTAATATTTCCTATTAAAGATGTGTTCTGCAAAAATAAAATTCAGTTGAGATTTAAAAGAATTCCTTCCTATGTGCCCAAGCACTTTGGTCATATCTTTCTCCTGTCTTACATTTTCAAATAATAGCTAGTGAGGTTTTCTTTCAGAAAATGTTTTTCTACAGTTCTTTGTGAAAGCTGGTAAGCCCTTTTGTGTCAAATCCCAAAACCTAATTAAATTTGACTTTCATTAACTGGGATAAGCAGCAAAAAAGAATCATGCCTTAGAATCAGGAAAATTAATTATATCTTAATAATTTAATCTTCATGTTTCTCTTGCTACTTTTTCTCACAGGAAAACAGTTAGGAAAACTAAACTGCCAATATAATAGGTCCCCAAATATTGGTTTTAGGCTAATAGTGCATTAAAACATGGTGCACTAATAGGTAATATCCATGCACAAAGGAGGCAGACAGTAGTTAAGTGCAGATAATTTTGCCCTCAATAACCTCCTTAATAAGGGGGTAAATTACTTTGTTGTTGTTCTCTGGGGATAATGCAAGATGAAATTTAATAGTTTTTTTTTCTCTACTGTGTTAAGCCTCGCATACCTTGACTATCAGCTAATCCTGTGAGCTAATGCTGGGCATAACGAGATGAACATTGATCAAGCAGCAAGGAATCACCCAAGCGAGTAGGATCCAACTTTAACTCTGATAAGAATTAGAAATACACAGATTTTCTGAAAGGGGTCTGTTTCACTCAGAATTGCCTGGTAGCTTGTAAGAGCCATCCTTTGTGGCATTTTAGGGTTGGTTTACTAATAGGGTAAAATATTTCTTCTATAAAAGCCTAGAGCCAGAGAAGGCATCAGAAAGGAATTTTAACATTAATTTGTTAGTCGTGTGAGCAGGCTGAGAGTAACAAAAGTGTTGGCACTCTGTTCATCTATTTTAGCCAGAAATCAAATAAGAAATTACATCAAAAGGGAGAAGCTATAATAGAGCAAAAAAATGCAGCTTCTTTACTACGCTGCTTTAATGATGTCAGGTTCTGGTTACTTTCTCAGTATTTGTTTTTAACAAAGTGGAAATATTTACTATTTATGGTTTCAGATTTTGTTTTTGTTTTTTAAATAGTTATTTGAGTGTTCTGGCAGCTGTATCGACAAGTCTTATTGCCTAGTCTTATCCCTACCTTTTGAAAATATGATTTTTTTTTTTTCACATACATGTTAATACCAAAACAGAGACAGGTGTACTAAAGTTTTGGAAAACTACCAAAAGCCAAGCTTCTTTTTTTTTTTTTAACCTATATATATACTTATATATATCTTAAAAAAAGCAAAAGACATTGAAATAAAAAGAGAAGAAAACCAGTAATAAAAGGTTATAATTACTATGCAGACAGGATGCAGTAGGAACAAAAGGTAGCTAGGTATGGCTCTTAAACTGAAAATATAATTAGCTTTAGTATTCAGTGACAATTATTATATTTGACATTGGAGAAGAGAAAAGGCTCTCATGGGAACTGGGATATGAAGGAAGAAAGTATTGCTATTGAAACTCAATGAATTTTGCTATCTGTTGCATGTAGCTAATTTCAGGTGCTAGGTGATCTCTATCCCATCCCTGATCTGTGACTGAACTAAAACTGAAAATAAGGCCAAATAGCAAAAATTTATAATAAAGCTTTCAAACTAGAAAACAGACACTGTGGACTGATGGATTGGTAAGGATGGCATTCTTAGTGAAATGGATGGAAAAAATGGATTAAAATAGTCATCCAGTATGTTAGGCCTTTTAGTCTGTAACACTGCCAATCAGAAGATCTTGAGCATTAGAATAATAATATAATAAAACTCAATAGCATGATGGTGAATATTGGAAATCAGCATCTCAGATGCAAGAGATTCTTTATTATCAGTGCCTGGATTATATTTGCTTTATGATTATGCCATGCCATGGTTTCAGGAACACACAGATGATGCTCCAAGCATTGCTGTCTCAGGCTAACAGGGTCATGAGTGCAACTATAACATCCTACAAATGCTATCTCAAAACCCATATAGAGCTTGTAGGAACAGCAGTGTATTTGCACAGTGCGGAGTTAATAAAAGACAAGGCAACTTTAACACCCTGCAGGTTAGTGTGGAGGCAGCTGAGTATCCTTCTTTACCCCAAGACCGTTCAAGTCTAACAGCAGCTGTGACCAGCAGAGGCACCCAGAGTCCCTGGGGAGATGCTCAGGGCATGCTCACAGCCTGGGTAAGGCTCATTGCACGTAATGTTGCCCCAGGGCTATTACATTGCTTCCAGACCCAAGTGTTGCTGTGCAGTCAAGACATTCTAGTTCTCCTAGGACTAGTTCCAGCCTCAGACTAGATAAGAAAGCACATGCTTTGATCAAGTATTTCATTTTCACAGATATTCCAGGTCAATGTGTTTGACTTTTTTTTTTAATGGAAGTTAAGCAACACTCCTCAGTGCCTGGGGGCTGATACTAGTGATGACAGAACTCATTTCTGAAATACTCTGGACTATCAACCAAATACAGTCTTGTTCCACTATACCTGCATACTCCTTTTTTGCTGTAGTTTTTCTGATTAAATGTGATTTGATACAGTGCTTCCAGCCCATAAAAGTTGTACTATACATCATTAAGACCAAGTAATACTGCTGTAGCAGCTATAATATTTTCATTTCCTGTCTTTCTTATGGTTTTAAGTGAATAAGATTTCTACTGCAGTAATAAAAAGGGATAAATATTTTTTTTTTATTTAAGCAACTTTTAATTTCCTTAGTCTTTCCTTATACTAATTTTCTCCTCAGTTTTTTTCTCACTCTGGTTGTTCTTTTTCTCCTTCCCAAGAGTATCTAAACTTTTTATATTACTCTTTAGACACTTTCCCAAGAAAACAAGGAGTCTTAATTTTGCTGTCTATCTATTCACTCCCCTCATCTTCCTGATAATTTATAAGCAGACAGACAAATCTTTAAGTTTATATGTGTTTTCTGCAAGCCGGTGTCTAACTATAGATGCTAGGAAAATCAGCTGGTATTATTCTAACATATCCTACTTCACGGTTGGGTCATGGTTATAGTACATGGAGGACATAGAGTTTCTAGTGGTGCTGTGGTTGTAGGTGCAGAGGTTCTGGTTTGAGTTCTTGTTCTAGCACCATTTTGAAGCCAGACAAAGGATTTGAAGCTCATGCCAGTGGGGTATAACAGAAAGGTGGTTCAGAGGATGGGGGGTTTTGTGGTGGGTAGCTATACGAAGTACACAAGTTTATAAAAATATTAGTTCTGCAGTTCACCAAACAGGTCCTATTGCTTACATCTATAATTATATGCAGAACTCCAGAGGTAGTCTAATTGGTAGAGAAGAATGAATGGTTTTGCATGTCTTATCTTGCAATTATCATTCTGTCCTTGGTTGTGTATCAAGATAGAATTTTCTGACAAAAAGAAAGAAAAACGCTATTTGTCTGCATCTGAGTCTCCTACTCTATTTCGTATTGCAGAAGGTAGAAATATCTCTCTCTAGTACTTTCTGAAACAGCTCTAAAAATGTGACTGAAAGTAAACTCACCAAATGTTTTCTGATTTATGGGCTGCTTTCTTCTTGGCCTGTTTAGATACAGTGCAAGTATGAGTCTATTCCAAGCTCTCTGCTATGCTTATTCTGCAGAGGTTGAGGCAGACTGTCAAAGGAGTTTCAGCAGAATAATTTTTCACATAAGATGTAGTTTCATCAAGATGTGGATGAAAAACATTTCACAATCTATCTCAGCTAAAACATACCCATTTATGGCCTTGGGGAAACAATATTGAAAATATCATTAGAAAATTACAGGTGGTCTGGACTGTCATTTCCTAATCATGGGAAGCTAATGGTTTTCAAAACTGAGAAGATTTTATGTCAACAGGTTCATATGTGTTTCCAGTTGTTTAAAGAGCCCAGTTCTGCTCTTCAGCCTCCCCCGGGCACTTTATGTTCAGATCTTACTCTTGACAGCCACTTCAGCATTATCTGTGGGCATCTTGCTTCAATCTCTTTCTGACAAGACTTCTATTTTAAGAAAATATATTCTGAGAGACAACTCAGGTAATCGGACTATTTCTGGAAAGAAATTCAACTTCATGTAAGGATGCTTAGCAGAGTGGCAGGGCATGTATAGAAGGGGTTTCAGAACAAAAGTAAGGAAGATTATGTTTTGGGTGGAAGTAAGGTATGTCTAAGATGTCAGGGCCACAAGGAATCTTTTTACCTTACCTTTCTTTAAAGGGAATATTTGGGATTGTCTCACATGCAGATGTTTGTCTCACAGCTTGAAAGCTTAGACTTTTAAGCATTTTGTGGTATTTCTCTAAGAAATTAAAACTTGCATTCTAAACTTTATCTTTCTGCTCATTTTCTTGATTTTTGAAGGTTTGGTTTTTAGTAGATTTTACATCCATGCATGACTTTTTACTACCAGAGACTCCAGTTAGGGTTTTGGTTCAGTATTTCTTAGTGTTATTTCTGATTTAGATAGATTCCCTCTCTTTAGCTATTCTGGCTATGCCCTCACTCCCTCTAAGAAACATCCATGCATTAAGTTCTCTTTAACCTTTCTCACATCACCTGCTTATTTTGTCACATTCTTGCTTTCAACATTTGTTCTTTCCAATACTCCTCACCTTTCAATGATGCTCCTTCACTTTTTTCCAGTCCTTTAATAAAATCACAAAAACTCTTCAATGACATTTTAAGTCTTAGTTTTCCTCCTTAGCAACTAATATTTTTTATGTATGTTCTCAGAAGACATCCTTTATTTTTCCGTGTGGGGGAATTGTTTTTCTGATTTATCATCTATGTCAAATAACATTAAAATATTCAGTTGTTTCAAGTGCTAGCAGACCCACTGAACTGAAAACAGTGCATGTGCAGGGAAATTAGAACTCAGATTTGATCCCAGGGAGGTGATTTCTGGGTTAATGAGAGTTTCAGGAATTATAAGGGCATGCTGACACATGCCAAAGTCGGTGACATGCAGAACATGGACATAACATGAAATGCTATACTGAGTACCATTCCACTGTTCTAATTTAAGTCAAGAAGTTTCCTTTTTACTTAAGTTTGTTGTCTATGAGTTGCAAAATTGGGTATTGGAAAAAGATATTTACTGGTTTAGACCATTAGCCATGTTGATATTTATTGGTTTAGGCCATTACTTATTGCATAAAACATTTATTTAACTTTCTCTTACTTAAGACTTGTGCTGTGATGTCACAAAATAGAGAGCCAAATTGCATCCTTAAAGTTTAGGTTCCCACACAAATCCAAGATAGCTTAATATGAGCATAGGAGAATTTTACTTCCTGATAAAGGACAGCGGATGATCAGCAAACATATTAAGGATTCACAAGGCCTGCACGTTTACCTTTCCATTTCAGTTTCAATGAAAACCATTATTTCATTCTGAAAATGCAATATTTTTGTTAAAAATATCCAAATACAACAAGCTTCAGGAAAAGTAACTATTCTAGCACTGATTCATATTCAACTTGCAGAGATGCACATTATAATACATGTAAATACAATATATGTAAATGTATCAAAAAGAGATTTTTAGTCACATATATATGTTAAAAAGTGTATGTATATCCTTTTAGATATTATGAGACTGAAATGAGTGAACAGTAATTTAATTTTCATAGCATTCCATAGCATGTGATGTCAAATGCAGCTAATCAAGAATCCTCCGTTTGAATAGTTCCAGTATCTTAAAAAAGGGCTTCCAGTTTTTTTGTCATCATGGTCATAATAGGCCTTGGTTGTTCTTTATGGATATTACTCCAGTTTGGTCTCACTGGAGGACTCCTGAAATCAGTTTCCTTGAGCATGAGGGCAGCCAGATGTTCTTTTTCTAATAATAGAAATGGAAACACTATATATTTAAAATAGTTTGAGGTTTACGTAAAATAACATTTTCAAAATTATGTTTTTAAAACATTCTGAACTCTAATTTGGAATAAAATTGTTTCACTTGTGGAAGAGGAAGACCCTGCGTTCTGTGTGGTTTTGGGCTTGGAAGTGCTTGCTTATAAGGAAGAAGTAGGATGAGGGGGAGAGAGGCTTGTCTCATCCATTGCCTTCCCTTCTCCTTTTTGTTTATCTTATCTCTCTGCAGTACCAGTCTGCCACAACTCTTTACTTACAGGCAGAAAGATCGATGTCACAATTATTTTAATCTATAGAAATCTACAAACAGGTTACCAAGTCAATGTGTAGATTTTCCATTGGTTTTATATTTGCAAAACTTTTTTTTTTAATAACAGGGTTCCTATGCTAACTGAAAAAAGCCACAACAACGTATGTTGGCAAGACCATCATATATAAAAGGTAAATACTTGGAAGTATTGAAGTATTTCTTGAACCCCAGGTGTAAAGATGCCAGTACAGGGGAAATGAGTACCTGCTTTACATGTGCGATCTCTGGGTGACAGCATAATTTTTAATCCCTTGTTTTGAATACAAATTCCAAAATGGTAGAGTTTTATTTCAGTTTTCTTACTCAGTAGTATGGGTTGGATCCACTGCTTAAATAGACATGAAACAAATAAATTATTCGCATTTGCACAAAGTAATCTTCTATTTTATCTATTGTAAGAAATACTTTCTGCTAGCCAACAGAGCAAATTAACATAGATAAATTACATCCCATGTGAATTTGAGGGATATAAATGAGGTAAATCTAAAATATTTCTTAACACCCAAAATGAAACCTTTTGGTTTATTTTTTAAATTATTTTTTCCCTAATACACTCTAAGTCAGCTTATAAACAGAAAATACCAAATGAAAAATAAATGTTTCTCCATTTCTGATGAGAAATACTTTAACACCTTCAAAGGAATATATTCAATATATTTTAAAAGTTGTTTTTGTTTTTTTTTTGTAGCAATAATTCTTAAATGAATTAAACGCAAATTTATATAGCTTTGATCCTTAGAAATTCATCTTTCTTCACAAATTATCCATTTCTAATTAAGAAAAAAAAAAGCCCTTCTCTGCTCTGGATGCATCTGGATGTATCACATATTTTTTTATATTTATATATATTTATATTTATTTATATTTAACAAATATATTAAAGTAAAAACTCTTTTTAAAAGCTTCTTTGTCTTTCCTACAGTGTTGTATATTCTGTCAAGTAATAGCAGTAGCTAGCTTCTCCATCACAGCTGTTTGTTGTTTGGGAAAGAAAAATTAAATTCTATGAATAGGATTCACTCATAATAAATGCCACTGTGACAGCCCATCACCAAATCTGAAAGGAAAGCAAGCCCTTGATATGCTATTTTCCTTAGAGGGATGGGTGTTACAATGTGGAGTGTTACAATGAGTTTATAGATGAGATTAAAGCTTTCAGAAATATGACAAAGAAAAAATATTCTAAAGCAGCTGCATATCAAACATAATTTATCTCAAAACATTGAGGAAATAATCTCTATGTATAGAGTTTTGCACTTCTGGTAGCATGCTGCAGATTGCACAGCTAAGTCATTTTTCAGATGTAGATCATCCAAAGAATAATAATAATAAGAGTAAACTAGTAACTGTAAAACAGATTAGGCATTCAATCTTACTAATAGATGAGTGTGTTTTAAATACTGCTCTGCTGATCATCATCATTCATTGACAGTTCTACCACATTATTTGATTACAGGAAACTATTAAAAAAAAATCTATTGTCTGAAAAGAAAATATTCACAACTTCTTCTCAAGTTCAGAAATTAATTGCCCAGTTGTCTTCATCTGAGTAAAACTGGAATTCATTAATGTTAATGTAGTTCATGAAAAATAGCAATGAAACAAAACAAAACAAAACAAAACAACTTTGAGTATACAATATCATGTGTTTTGAAAATAAAAATGTTTATTCTTGAAACAAAATCATAGTATCTTGAAAGGTATTCCTAAACAGATTTTTATTGTCCAGCTGCTGAAAATTTCAGTTAGGTCTGAGATTTGAGAGTGATTTTGATGTTATGAAACCAGAAATATTTGTGACTTTGCTAATAACTTTCAGTTCAATGCAATAAATGTAGTTAAGAGCATTTTTGTCTTCATGATTATGGAAGAGCAGATGAAACCACTGAGAATTGTTTTTATTCCTGGAAAGTTGGTTCTAAATCATAAAAATATGCTGCTACAAAATATGGAATGGAAGTATCTAATAATTTAACATTTATGCAATTCTTTTTAAGTTAAAGGTAAAACCTCATTAAGGCTATATCGTATTTTCAAAAATTAATTTCAACACCTTATAGTTTATATGGTTTCTAAAAGGTTTTGGAAGCTGTTTTTATGCTTTATTATAGACACCAGAAGTTCACAAATCGCCACCTGAAAAACACTCATGTACATGATTAAATAATTCATGATATTTAGATTATTCCCTGGTAGAAAGAACTGCAGAACTTTCTCTCAACTTCTCCCTACAGATTGTAAAAAAAAATTAAGAAAATAGTTTAGCACTAACAGAAATATAGCTTTTTCTACTGTTCCTATCTATATGTCTCCCGAGTATACTTTTTTAATATAGGGAGCTACAAATACTGTTTTCCTCTAGCTGGGTACCTGCTTTCAATAGATTTGTGTTGCCAAATAATTGCTTTCCTGTTTTGTAGTGGTTTTTTTTTTTCCCCTTTCCCTGTTGAGTGTCAGTGACACGTAACAAACAGAAATATTTCACAGACACCATCTCAGTGGCTTATTTTGCATGCAAATGTGGCATTTTGGTTTCAAAATGATAATCCATCACTATTCTGTACACTTACAAAATTCAATAGTTGAAATACACTGAAATTCTCTTGTTCCATTGCTTTATAGATTTTTCATTTGGCTCTTCTGTAGCAAATTCTTTGTCAAACTATTGTTTCCTTTATACATCTAGTACTTCATTATATATTTGGATGGATGTGACCTAACACTTAAAATACAATTTATTGAAGAGGGAAATACAATATTTTCTTCGAGTTATTCTTTCTAGACATTTCTATCGTTCATATATTTCATCCTACAAAAAGCCTTTTTCAGGTAGAGTGGAACTGTGGTCTGTCATTATATTATTGGGATATGAACGGATTAAAAGCTCTCTCTAACTCATGATGGGGGGTATGGAGTAAGTCTACAGCTGCACACAACCAGAATCCAAATTTTTGTTTCCTAGTTCAACAGTTTTGATCCGATAATCCTTCCTGTTCAGTGTGTGAGCATGACTGCTATGAAATCCTTGCATTAGTACTTCCCTTTCAAGAGAAACTTGTACGGTACCGAGAGATAACACAGCTCGGCAAGTATCATAGTTCTGTGTGGGGGCTGATGGAGGAATACAGAGAGAAATGGAAACATTGACAGGAGTAGAATAACAATAGCTGCTTTGGGATAAGATGTCAAGACCCAGGGATAAGCATCTTAACCCTGTTATTACAGGGTTAAAGAGCATAATGAATATTTTGCAGAACAGAAAAATAGCATGAAAAAAGCCACAATAATAGAGACATTACAGATTTTCTTCTCGTCTGCTCTTTGTACATGATGCTGCAACACCTATCTGAAATACAATGAGCCTATGAAGGCCAAGTCATTCTCATCACTTTTACATCATTGTTTAAAACTTTTTAAGTGTTTTGTTTTATTTTTATTTAGATGAACATTCGTCGTTAGTCACCAAGAAGACTTTAGTTATTAACCTGTTAGTACAGAAGCACTCACAGAGAAGTGTTGAATCTTAATGTACCTATATTTCAGTTTTAGTACAGTCAAGTAAATTGGGTACTAATGCTGGAAGGCATCACCAAGCAGACAAGCTTAGAGTAGTATATGCTTAAATGCTGTCTTAAATAGAGATAGATTTAAACACATACTTATTTTTTTCTTTCTACAACATTGTTGTAGACAACATTGAGAGAATCACACCTATCTCTAATTTTTACTTCTCTTTTCAAAATACACTTGTATCTACGTGTGGATTTTGGGCCTGGATGGTTTTTTTGGTGGTTTGATTCAGTGGATTTTTTTCTCAGTGGTTGTTTTTGTCTTTCAGACTTGAATCTCCTACTAGATCTTTGGTGATGGAAGCACCCAGGGGAGTACAAGTCAATGCAGCTGCAGGAGACTTAAAGGCTACTTGTAGGAAAGAGCTGCACTTACAGTCCACAGAAGGGGAGGTAAGTTCAACCAATAGAGGAATGTTCTACAGCTCTGCCAGGCTTAACGCAAACAGTGTGAGGACTGTTTATTCAGCAGCAAGGTAAACATCACAAGAATTGTTCTGCATTTGCCTACATTAAAGTAATTTTGGTTTAGCTTGTGCAATTATTAATACTTATTTGCTTTTTGCAAATATTTGAATCGCTAAGTTTCATTTACCCTATTCTATTTGGGTATAGATTCTTCATGTGTAAACCCGTGCGAACAAATTAAAATTATGTTAAATTGGGTCACTGGTTTGGTTGGCAATCCATGTATTGCAGAAGTGCTTGAAAGATTACTGGTACGAGAGTCCTTTAATCTTCAACCCTTAAAATGATGTAATGTTAAAAAGAAACTGCAAGGGTATCAAGGGCTCTCAGATTCCTATTAGGTACTTCAGAGAAATGGATAGATTTTCAAATGGTTCTCAGTGAGACTTGCCACGTTACAGCATTTTTGGAAAACTGGTTGTTTAATGTAAATATAAATTTAAGAATGGAGCACTTTAGAAATTTTTTTGTTTGTATTTTGTATTTTCTACCAAATGTTCCCAGATGATTTACAAACTGTCCAAATAAGCAATGACAAATACCACCAGCATTCACATCTGTGATAGATAATCCCCTGCAATGCACACTCTGCATTACAATGCAGACAGGAACATTTTTGGCTGATATAATGTATCAAAGGCCTACTTTGATAACATTTTTTTATTTATGCAATTATCTGTCCTGCATAATTAAAGCACAATATTTTCCTACTTCAGATTCTCAGTTATTTATATACCACGTCACATGTTATTTATGATTTTCTTCAAAAGCCAACTCTTCCCATAACTCCTCATCTTGACTTAACACCTCTCTAAATATGAAGTCTTTGTTACCTATTTCCTAACGTTACCAAGGTAGCAGTAAGGACAGTCTAATCCTCCTTTAATAGTAAATATTGTCCTCTCTCACTCTTGTGCTTTCTTTGAGTATTTTTATTGCAGGGGCTACAGCTTCCTATAATCTTTCCTGCTTCTCCTCCATAAATCCATACCTAGCCCCATCTATTAACATAAATTTTTCCCACACATAAATTAGCATAAATTTTTTTCACACATTTATTAACATAAATTTTTCACTTAGAATGTGTTTCTTTGTTCTTTCACCTCATGATATTGCCAGAGGGAAAAAGTAATACTCAAATGAAAATGAAAAAGTAAAAAATAACAAAACGACAGAAAGACTGTTACCTTTCCTCCATCCCCCATGAACCCTGCAGCTATAATGTCTTGGTTTAGTATCCTGCATCTCTGTGATGCTTTTACAAACATTTAATCTGTGGATTCATCAGGCCTTTTCACCTGTATCAACACTGTGAGTTTATTGTGTGACTTCTAGTTTATCTTAAGTATTTACTACAACTTATTGAAAAGTTTTGGAAAAAACATCCTATGACCTCAGTTGGACTTTGAAAATGGGAACCCAAGAAAAGTTATAATGACTACATAAAGAATTATTCAGAAATGGAATTCAATTCAGTATTTAATGCTTTGTAGGAAAAAAAAATGCCAGTGTAGAGCAGATTTTGCTGAGTTTGATATTAAAAATAATTATATTTCTTGACATGGTAAGATTTTGCACATCTGTGACTCCCAAGTAGATGTTAAATTGATAGTTATCAGTAAACAGGAGACCAAACTTTCCCAAGGAGCCATTCTGTAAACATAATCAACAAAGTTCAAAGTGTCTAATTATCTCCTGAATATCTGCAATTCCAGTAAATCTGTAAAGAGCTGTAGCCTAAACCACAGAGAAATTCTGTCCTGAGGTCTCACCAATGCCTTTACAGTCACCAGAATGGGTGAGAGGAAAACGGAGAAAAGCTTTGGAAGGCTTATGATGAACTTCCACAGCATCACCAGTTGTGCAAAGGTACTACATTAGGGCCATTAGGGAACTGGTGGACTGATTACAACCTGGTGTGAGGAACCAGGGTAAGCATCTGATGGATAAAATATCTATATAACAAAATATTGATTGGTGTCCTTGCTTACAGCCCAACAGCACAGATTAGCAGTGGGGAAAAAAAGTATATAGGGTTTATCATTAATTGTTTTTAATAAAACACATTCTAAAAGAAAATAAAGTGTCTATGTCAAAAAGAATCTTCATTTTAGTGTACAAATGAATGCTTTATTTCTCAGGATTCTTTCTCAAATGAAAGAATGTTGTCTTTGTGAACTGAATCTGTGAACCATTTTGGTGATAAGACAGTATTTCTACTAGAAAAAAATACAAGTTTTTTGTTACTGGTTAAGTAAATTTAACTTTTTAACATTCATAAGCTTATTCAAAAAATCATCAAAGACATCCAAATTAACATTTTCCTTCTGTAGCCTAATTATTGCCCTATTATACCAGAAAATAGCTATGTGACATCTGGAATCAACCAGTTATAACCATGAAGCAGAACATTATGAATTTACTGTGAATTAATCTATGAAACATATATTTTCCATTTATTTAAGAATAACTTCAGAATATTTTTGAGAACATAAATGTGTTTATGAAATACTTCCCCTCTAGTGTTATTTCTCATGCAGTATAATCTCTAGACTTCCACATCATAAACTGAAAGCCTTTGCAAGCATTCTGAATTCTGCTGTTTGATACATTTTCTTTTTATTTACTGCAGTATTATAATAATCCTTTTAGGCCTATTATGCATTATAGTGCATGATCCCAGACTGAATACTGGGGGCTGTAATTTAGACTCAGATTCTGCTGCCCTTTATAAAGCTCTTGATCTGCACGCTTGTGAACTGAGGCATCAGCAGAATCCTTTGATTCAATTATAGCTTGGCATTTAATTGTGAACTATGTATTATTCTATAAATAAACCATAACCAATGGCTTAAAGCAGCAATCATTTACAAGAAAAATAAAATGTGGAGCTCCAGGCTCTAGCTGAATCTATTGGTTCACATAAGAAGAAAAAGAACATTTTTTTGTCTGGAAATTCAACACTGTGAATTCACCATGTTGAGTTCAACACAATGACTCCTAGTTGACTACTGCTTCTTTCACATATAAACACAATGCAAAGGTACCAATCAACTTTTAATCCTGTTGATACCAGATTTTGCTGGGTATAAAAATACGTTAGAATTGAACCTGAAACACATTATCATATAATGATGAAAGGCTTAAAGGATTATTTGATGTTGTCCGCTCATTGGTCTAACAACTAATTTTAATGGTTCTGTACAGTACACCAGCCTTTGAAGGAGAAGGCTGCTAACTAGCCTCAGTTTTTAAGAGAACACTGCAGCTGTTATGTATTTTTGCAAGCAGCTTCTATGTAAGCCAGGCGCTGCACTTTCATTGCATCCCATTGATTATCAAAGGCTAAGTATGTAAAAGGAGGCTTCTCATTTTTACAAACGTACTCGTATTAGTCACCCTGTCTGTGACCTTTTTTCTATTTACTTCTTTATGCCCCTGTATTTCCTTGTTAAATTACACTCCTTCATAGCATCATTTGTAAACTATATTTGGTTGTTTCTGGCATAATGAGGCTGATTCCTTGGTGAGGCTTGTAGCTGTCACATTTAAAAATGAGCAATACTCTTCAACAGACAAAGTTTACTCAAAATCAGTGTAGCAGACAAGAGGCCAAGTTTATATTTACCATTTTAGGACAACAGAGTTCATGAAGCATACACCTGAGATTATTTTGTAGAGATTAACAAATGCATATTTGATATAGAATGCTAAACAGTTCACTCTCTAAATCCAAAAGATGCATTTAAACCAGAGATTAACATTTAATAAGACTGGAGGAATCATCACTTGTAAGCCAAACCAACAGTAGCATTTTAAGGCTTTGGGGTTTTGTGTGTGTGTGTGTATGCATAGATTTTTTTATATTCTGAAGCAGATAAAAAAGAGGATTTTTAAAATTATCTAAATACACTGATTCTATGAAATACATAGAAATCCTAATTCTATGTTATTTTAAACAACAACTTTCATTTTTGGCTTAAAATGCTTCTTATTGTGTAAGTTAATTTACAATGAAAAACACTTTTATGTAAAAGTCTACAACCAAACGATACTGTTCCCAGACTGGAAAAAGAAAGTGTTTTAACTGATATTACCCGTCTTTGAACTGATTGTTCATGGGCAAATTTTGAAGACTGATACCATAAGCCATTTTATTAGAGAGAGAAAAAAAAAAGACATGACAATGAATAATTTATTATATAAATAAAACATTTTTTATATTAATATCACATTTTAATCTATTTCTGATTTCCATGGTAATTAATTAATAACTTTTTGTACTTGGAACGCTAAGCACAAATATTCTGAATACATTTCCCTTTCTGCATTGGGTACATAAATCACAAAGAAGTCACATCTCTCCCCTGATTGAATGAATTTGCAAAGGCATCTAGGATTATGTAGAATTTGATTCTGGGAATTATTGTGTACAAGGCTACCATTGGCATTGCATAAACACTGGAGCTTGTAAACTTCTACTGGTCAACATTCACAGCAAACCAATTTGATCATTCCTGAATATGATTTCCTTAATAGAAGGAATAAATACATCAGAATCTTTGGGCTTCAGTAGCTACCTGTAAAAACTGCACTGGAGTTATAACTCAGAAATTACAGCATATATTTGTCTTTATTTAACAGTAATTTAGAAGAGTGTATACTTAAAATGAAACTTGATTCTCATAAACATCAATTCAGTATTGAAGAGTCAAATCATAAATCCTTCCTTTCAGCAGGAACTATACACTTCACTAGTGTACAATGTTATATTTAACATATATATAGATGTTCACTTTCAAATCACTTTCAGTTGTTGGTAGTTCCAGGCATAAGACAGAGGTGGGAATGGGAGCAATAACAGCAAAAGAATAACCTTCCCAGGTGGCTCTGTCCTGGTGTTTCTTTAGAAAGAGAAAATTCACCACACCAGACCATTTGTCTCAAGGTCTCATTTGTTTTGTGATGAATTCACCCTACTGCTGCAGAGAATGTATTTTCAATACACAGGTTGTATTAGATCTTTTGATCTAATAGTTCCTCAATACTGTTTATAAAGGATACGGCTGCCAGCATGTGTTTAGATTTTACAGTGATATGCTATCAATTTCATATTTTAATTTTCCATTATGAGTTTTTTGTTTTTTCTCAGAACTTTCAGATTTAATGAAAGGGAGTTTATGTGAATGGTTTAAAAATAAATGTCAAAAACACAAACAAGTGTTAGAACAAATAGCCCATGTTAACTAAAGTACTGCAATTTATGCTATAGTTCATATGTATATCAGCATATGAAAATAATATAGTTGAGTCTAGTAACGGATCTATATAATATTATTTGTATACTTCTTACATGGAGAATAAGAAAAATGCTAGACAAAATCTTGCTTTTTTATAATTCAGATTAATTCTGGAGAGCCTAAGGGAACCCAAAAGGTTTATTTAGTGAAGTGTAATTACACTGTCTCTGCGTTCTGATTAATGAATGCCAACTTTTCACCTTTTTTTCTTTTTTTCCACATTTCCTCCAGTTTCCTGCCATTTCTTACCTACACTAGCCCTGAAATATGCCTTTGCAGCTCTGTAGAATTATCTGTCTAATCAAACTGCACATGAATACAGAAAATTCTTCAATATTTATAAATCCTAACTCTTTCACTTGGCTTTATCAACTTTGCCTATCATCTTCTCTCTTGAGGGGATTTAGTCAAGGGGCCAGGGAGAACTTTTATATATGGCAGGTTCATATCTCTGTATGAAATGACTTGTAGGAATATTTGATTTTTTGCCTGATGAGTGTATCTTGCCCACTGAAAGTTCTCTCCTTCAATTTAGTTCTTTGGCTTGCAGGTAATCTGTATTTCTTTGGCTTGCCTTCCCCTTCGTTTCCCATCTGTTCCGATTAACAATACGGTTTGATGAGCAGGTGAATTGCAGATCTCTGTTAGCAAAAAACGTACATGAAAGAATACATTTTTTCCATTCCTATCACCCACCTTGCAGGCTGATTCAGTTTGCCAGTTTAATTAGTCAGAAATCAGGTCTACTTTTAAATATGATAGGGCTAACATATTTTTTTTGGCACTAAGATGCAGAAGACAAAGCAGTGATGTAGGATTTCTAAACCTTAGGTGTTTAGAGGAAATGGTGCTGCTTTCTGATGTGAAATTGCATTTCTCTGAGTAGCGGCTGCCTTTTCCATTTTGTAATCTCTCAGTCTCCTCCACTGTTTCACAAGCAGATGAAAGTTTTTTGTTTTTATCCTGGCCTATTTATCTGCTGAGGTGTGAGACTCTCAGAAAGAGATGCATATGAAGGATTAAATGGCTTATCTCACACTTTTCACTGCACAAAAGATTAGAGAAAGACGGTGTACACAGGCACTTCCATTAACTACTGTCATCTAGCAACAGTGTTCCCTGAGAATATAATACTCTTCAGGTTTTTGTCTTACCACTTCCCTTCACTTTAAACATCTCATAACAGCAAGCATAAAATGGTAAGTAGTTTAAGTTTTACTGATGTTGGAGAACTTTCTGGCCATGAATTTAAGCTTTTAGCAGAAGCTAGGAGCAGGGAGGATAGATCCTCAGACATGGACTCTGATCCTCTGAAATTCTTTACTTACTGGCTATCATGACCCTGGCTTGACTACTAGATAGCCATGCTGCATCCTTAAATTTAGTCTTTAATTTATAACGTTGACAACATATGTACAGAGTAGATTTTAATGCTGGCTTTAAGCCATCTCTATTAACCCACTTCATCTCAGGCACCCCCAGGCATTAGCTATAGGAGTCTGTTTAAATTGCATGATTTTCACATCTTTCTACAAATGCATAGAACCTGTTAGACTTGCCGCAGCAGAGACACTCTCACAAGAAGGACACATCAGCTTTTCTCAGACTCTGTACCCCAATATCTACGTTGATCACCAGATGTTCTGGGATGTGTGGTGGGACCAGGATTATGACACAAGAAAAAAAATGGGTTGATCTACATGACAGTGTGAAATTTCCAAGCACGAGTGGAAAAGCACGAACAGCTACGCTTAAAAAGGTCATTTAAATTAATGAGCAAGATAACTGAGCTACATGGTATTGTAATGCACACTGGAGTAAAGACCACTGGATTGAACCCTTAGAGCAGTACACTTCAGGACATCTGCAATGAGGGTTGCAGAAATGTAGGTGTCCTCATGTAAACACACACATAAAAAGGAAAAAAAGATAACAAAGTTCAAAGATTTCCATCTACCGTGACACATATCCGCGCTGATTTATTTTCTGAGTTAATTCTTGTTTGGATCAAGAAATTTCTTTTAGAACCCATTTATAGATTTCCCATAATCCTTCCCCATCTGCACTGCAGCTAAACTGTTAAAATGGCCAGTCACAGTCTCTGTCAACAGTACAAATAGCTGATCTTGTATTGTTGTTGGATTTTTTACATGTATGTCTTCTACACTAAAGTGCCTTTTATAATTACATATATAATATTCTAATATCTCCTGCTTCCATTTTTTTTTTTTAAATAAAAGCATAGGGATAGTCTTTTTCTTATCTTCTTTGATATTCCAAGTATATCAGGTCTTACTGAAAATCAGTATTAGAAGTCCAAGAGGCTGCTCAGATTTTATTATTTTTTTAAAATCTATTTTTTAAAAGTTATCAAGAGTGGCTTATTAAAAGTATATGACATTACTGGCTCCTGTTTAATATCCTGTTCAGTTACTGT
Source organism: Scolopax mira (assembly GCA_004320125.1). Classification (NCBI taxonomy): domain Eukaryota; kingdom Metazoa; phylum Chordata; class Aves; order Charadriiformes; family Scolopacidae; genus Scolopax; species Scolopax mira. The sequence continues at coordinate 127,909 of BJBW01003748.1, read as the reverse complement.
TGAAATTGAAAGTATTTTATCACAGTCATGTTCTGACATCAGTATTTGATCTTTCTCCAAGTACAGAACTACGTTGAGCACTATTCTGTGTAAAAGGCACACATATACTTATATAGAGCTTACACTGTTGAATGCTACTGGGTTTTTTTGCCCAACACTATTGATAACTCCACCATTGCTACATTAATAGTGGACTTGTTAACATTTATTCTAGATGTGAGAAGTGAAAGAGTGCTTTTTATTACCTGTCACTCCACTGACTGATGATTATGTCCTTTATTTCCTTCCTACATTTTACCAATTCCTAGCTTCTAGTTTTCTATCAAATTCTTTTTTTTTCCCATCTGTTACTTTGTTTTCTTATTATGTTTTCTGTAGTTACTATCACATTTACTCCTAGATCAGCTGAATGTTTTTATGTGTTTAATATTCTTCTTCAGTTGTTATTCTAGCAGAACATTATTAAATTGCTCTCACCACTATCCACGTTTCTTCCATCTAAATTATTTCTGCCAGGGTTTTGACTCCTGCTTATTTCAGGTCTCTGATACTGAACTTTTAAAAGTGTGTGCGTGTGTATAAATACCTAATTCCTTTGTCATATAAATTCCACAATACAGATAATACTTTGCTGCATTTTAGTTTTGTAACCAATTCCTCCATCAGTCAGGATGTGAATCAAAACCAGCACCATGCCATGCACTTGTCACCTGTGCCTCTGAGATTCTTTCTGTCCCTTTTAGTGTAAATTCCCAGCAATGACAGTACCTTATTCTGGAAGCTGGAAAACTCACATTGAGGGGGGGTGTGTATTTTTTGGGCCTGCTTTCAGCCTGTATTTCCTTTGATGATGCCAGTCATTTGCAGTGCTTCTACTGTGAATGGTAACATGACTGTGCATCAGTCTTTGTATGGAGTTTTGTCCAATCTCTCCTCAAATTTTTCCCAGCCTGCTGTCCTTCACTTCTCTTCAGCAGGGGATTAGGATTACTTCTGCACTGCTTTTCTGCCATGTACCTCTGATTTTACCACAAAATAACACTTGTCTCTTGTAGAAAGCAAGGGATTCCATATCTCCTCAAATGCTTTCCATGTTCTGCCAACATTGTGATATAATGGTGTCAAGTTGGCTTGGTTGATTTTCAATACCTTACAAAGATGACTAGTAAGTATTTAAGGAACTCACCTTTTCCTAACTTCAGTAAAATCTGCAGGGGTTAAAGCATTTTGATTTGTTACCTCTTGAAGTTCATAGTCTGCACATGAGGTAACGCCTGATCATACTTTGGCTCTCATTTACTCCTTCCATAAATAAAAAATAAACTTTAAGCAGCTGGAAACTCTGTGCCAGGGGAAGACACGAGGTTTTCCTGCTTTGGTTACCTAATTTTATGTTGTTGTTTTTTCAACACCCTGAAAATGTAACATAAGTGTAAATATTGAATAACTCAACACCGATCCATGAATGTTACCGGTATTTACGGTCTCATACTGGCTTATGTTATTTCCAAAGGAAGGATGTTTTTAAAAAAACTAGTAATTTTTAAATCATTTTCAATGCTCAGAAACACATGGGAATAGCTTGGTGACCTTCTTAATAAGACTTTAACCTGGACTCTTTTCTCCTCTGAATTTAGGTCAAATGCTCTCTTTATTTTGTGGGTATGACTCTGTACCCTTATTTAATTATTCTCTGGATGTAGCTGTTGTTAAGCCTCTACCATTTAGCACAGTTTAGCACATATTTCCAGCTGCTTACAGGAACTCACTGGGGAATGTGCTTCAATATCACTTCACACTTATTAAAATACAAATTCTTCTAGAGCAAGAATATGCTACTGCCATGAATGAATAATTTTTAATCGTTAGATGTAAAAGCGAAAATTCAACCTGCTCAAGAATATTGTCAAAATGTTTTTGTATGACACTGCTTGTATCTGAATAAACATGTTGCGTGAAGTATTTGTGTATACTGTAGTAATGAGTATATTCTGTACAGTATACTGTAGTTAATGGGTATACAGCTGCACACAGCTGAAAACCAAGAAATGTTGACAGCTTTATTTCTAAAAAAACATTATTTCTAATATATATTGTTAATAATATTTTTAATACTTCTAATAAAATATTTTCTCTGTTTTTGTATTTCTAAAAATCTCGTGACTGCCACAAAATACGTCTTTAAAAGATGTCACCACACTGAGAGAAATTTACTTTTTCCTTTTTTTTTTTTTTCTTGTAGATATTTTTAGACGCAGACACAATCCGTCTGGGAAATCTACCAGTGGGTTCCTTGTCCTCCTCCTCCTCCTCTTCCTTTTCCTCCTCCTCCTCTCCCAGCTCTTCAGCTCCTCGCCAGACTATCTATGAACTCTGCGTCTGTCCCAATGGTAAACTTTACCTGTCCCCAGCAGGAGCAGGCTCCACATGTCAATCCAGTAGCAACATCTGCTTGTGGAGCTAGAAAGACTCCAATTTCTCCTCACACCAGAATAGCCTTTTTGTTACTGTCCCTCTGCTTCACAGTTCTGCTCGGTTTCCCTTGTGACAAGTCCGACGCTTCAAACGGCCTGCAGAGCAACTTCTTCCAGTGTAAGCAGGAATACAGCGCTGCCTTCTCTTGTGGTCTGCGTGGCCACTCAACATAGAGATGGGAGTGAGACATTCAGAAATCAATGTATTCTTCATCAGGAAACCTGGAACATAATATCACCTTCTGTCCAAAAGGGAGAATAACACAGGTGCCTTTGCTACATGAAGTGAAGCACATAGTTTTAGATTTTTGCAGGACCTGGATATGAACTGCACATATATATATATACAGTACATAAACAAATTTGCCCAGAATCTGACGGTGAGATGAATTGGTTCCCCCTGTATGATAAGTAACTTTACTGTCTGAAAGCACAATTTTCCATTCATCTTTTTTGGATGTAAACTTTTATCCCTGAATTTTAAATTTTTGAAGCGTTGTGTGATGCTTGCTTTACTAAACAATTAAATTCAGTAAATGGTTTTTAACACAAAAAGAGACAGAATCCCTCCCTGAGTTTGGTTTCTTTCAAAGTGTGTTGTTACTCTTTGTCTACTAAGTCTAGGGTTTTGTACACTAGGTAAATTTGGGAAGTGCTCAGCAATATTACCTTTCAGAGTTAAAAAGTCATCTGCTCTTGTTTGTCAGGTCTGAACGGCCTTACATAGCCACTTCATGGCGACTGCACGTGAAGGGATTGCTTTAAGTAGAACATACAGTTTCTGGAAAAGAACAGGGTAAAAGAGGGGGAAATACTAATGATGTGTTTGTCGATCAGTGTATTGCTCTTCACAAGGTATTTGTAATTGGCAAATGCAAAAACAAAAAGGGGAAAAATCTTCTAAGGAGCATCCTGTCCGTTTTCTAGTTATGTCTGACTGCTGCCATTTGAACACAGTACAAACCCCGGTACTAATGTAATGTGTGATGCTGAGAAGCACAGCACTAACAACTGGTATGACATTCATATTTATTATCCTCTTTTGTTTACCGTCTGCCGCTAAGCTTTTCAAAGTAATAGTAATATATCTAAAAACATGTATTAAATGACATTCAATATTAAAAAGTACAATGATATTACATTGACTTTATCAAGCCTGTGTTTAAATTATGCAGCCCCATTTGCACTCACGACTTCTCGTTTTGACAAGTTTCATGTGGGATTTCTTTCTTGTGTCAATGTTCATACTTGTTTGACTTGGCTGGTAATTGAAATCTTACAACAAATGCTTTGGTGTGCTGCTGGTACATTTATCGCAACATTGATTAACAATGAATCTTGAAACTTGCAGAACCCAGGAATGTAAAACAGTATAAAAATGTTCCCTATTGTGGAAGATGGCTTGATTATAGGAGGTAAGTGTGCTTTTTAATTCTATCCTTTCAATTACCTCACCTACCACGTAGCTCTAGAGGTTTCTGAATGTAAGGTCACCAATACAATCATGGCTTTTGCAAGATAACTCTAAAGTCAGGGCAGGTGGGTATTTCTACACAATATTTTTTATTCTTAGAGAAAAAAAAAAAAATAAGCAAACTAATACTGTGATTGACTTTCTATTTTATTTCCATCTTATAAGGTTGATTTTGTTTTCACTTCAGGTGAAATCCACTCCTGTGCAGAAGACCAGCACAAGTCGTGTCCATGGCTTGGCTGGTGCTTGCTGTTCCATTGGCCCTCTTCAGAGGTGTGAATTTCACCCCATAGCAAGAAGTCTGTATTTGCTGTTTCTACCAGTTAAATGAAGATTTTAAATTGATTCTTTTATCTCTTTAAAAGAAAGCTGTTAACAGCTGATTTGTTATTTCTTTGAGAATTTTATTCTTTTACTTGGAAACAAAATATATTAGAAAATATTGCAAGAAGGTATATTAGCAGTCTGAGGATTTTTAGTAAGAGAGACAGAGAGATACAAATGACAAAGGTGATAATAAAACAACAGAAAGCGTAGCCCATACACTATACCATTAAAACTGTATGGAAATAGAAGTCTTTTTCTTATGCACACACATAATAAAATGGAAGCATGACAGTCATGTGGATAAATAATATTTCAGGAGGAAAAGTATACAGATCAGTATGAGGACACATCTACATCTGTTCATTGTGCGCACCTACATACCCTCGTTGCTTAAAAGATGGACAAGCAGATTATGGTGACTAATCTATTTGGTGAATTAAATTGTGGCTTATTACATGTCACACACAAGTAGACTAAGATATTTCTTTTTCCTCAAATAAACCCATAGGATGGCTTGCAGATACATTGCCATGAATTTTCCATTGAGTTTTTTTGGTTGGTTGTTTGTTTTCTCTTCACTTTATGTATCTGTAATATGTACAAAAAAGGTTTCTGCCCACTGGATGGAAAAACCTAACCTTTATAAATTTTACACAAACTTGTGTGGAAATAGGCAGGTAGAGAAAAAAAAGTCTTTTGTTACTAGGTTAATTTTAAGAGTAAGTTTGTAATAATTTACCACATTGTTTGAAGAATACTCATGACAGAGGTGTGGATGGCACATTGGACTCAACAGAACCAAGGCAGTAAGTCCATATTGCTCTCCACTTTCAGGATTTTTCTTGCTGGGAGTCCCTTCAGCCTGAAGTTGAGAGTATTTGAGAGTTTCACTAACCTATGAAATAGCATAACCAGTTCTCATAATGTCTTAATATCCTAGTGAGCTTCAAAATATTGATGTTTTATTTTAACTCCATTGAAAACTGTAAGAAGGAGAAAATCTGAGTTTTCATTTTAAACAATATTTGTAGTCCACGATTCCAGGGAGTATTGGAAAAGTGACTTCAACACATTTAGAGAACTAAAACATTAAAACACCAGTAATCTGTAAGCACTGTCATCATTCCTCAGTGGAAGGAGAAACAGATCCAGTGGTTTTGAATGTTTGAAGCTGGCAATAGTGAAAACCTGAATAGTAGAGCTTTTCTGCTTATAGCGCACCCCCAAAATGTCAGAAAAATGGCATAATCCCACAATGTTATTTCAGATAGAAGGAAACTAGAAGATCTCAGCTCAAATACCATATTAAAACACGGAGCCATAGCTGTGCTATTTCACTGCTGGTTTTATAATGCCAAGGTCATTGTGTGCAAATCCATAGGAGACTTTCAGATACTTTTTGTTAACTTCCTCAGAGATTTCTGACCCTGCCTCCAAGTTATTTCAGTCCTTATTGGCCATTTATAATATCTAACATACAAACTATGATAAAGACCCTGCTAATATTTCTCTAGGTAACATCTGATTGAATATTTTGATTGTGTATTTTAGAAAAGAGATGTCACTTCTTATTCTAGTTAAGGCAGGAGTTTTCCATTAACATCTCACTCTGTTGTGACCATTGTAGGGAAAGACCGAAGACCTTAGGATATTTTTAAGCATTGATATTAGTGAAATTAAAAAAAAAAATAAATCAGTGGCTAAAATACTCGTCTGAGGTTTTTTATGTATACGAATACATGTATCAAATAAAGCTTCTTTTTGTACTAGAGCGTTTGTATGGGAACCACTAAGATGGTATTGCAGCTGTTTGACTTCTTCAGGGTTATCCTTCTAAGAACATGAAATATATGAAAAGACCTTATTAGCTACATGTATTTAATCTATACAATTTATCTTCTGTGAAATTATCAGTGTCATGGTATTATAGGATACTGTCTCTTTCTTGTTTAAAAAAAAAAGAAAATAAAAGCATCAGCCAACCTCTCTGAGCACTGTTAGCTGTATGGTTTTGTATTGCAGTTCATCCATTGGTTAAGTGATAAAACCAAAGACTGACACTTCTGTTATATCTAACACTATGACACTGCTGCTTCTACTAATTCTGTTGGAATGATGAGATGACAAGTTGTAATTACAACATGAAATTGTAACATAGTTTAGATTTGTGCAGCATTTTGAGCTGTAGATTGTTTACTTTTTTCCAGGGTTTTTTGTCCATGTGGTGCAATTACTTTACCGTTTGTGCATACGAGGATCTTTTGCTGTTCCGAGGGAAATGGGGGTGTGTGTGTATTCCAAAATGTGCTGAGACACTGCTTGTTTCAACTGAAGTTATAATGTTTTGCTTGCAAAACAGTGGCTTGACAGGATAACGGAATCCACTTCAAATCATTTCAGATGCAGAGGGCTTTTAAGTCTGGGTTGAAGGTACAGCCATAAATGTCTAGACGGATTTAATGAAGGATGTTAAAGATATTCAGTTGCTAACACCATGTATTGTTTTTTATGCTTTTTACAGATTCGAAATCATTTTCTAAATAAAAAAAAAAAGTAATTAAAAAACCCCAAACCTTAGACTATGGAATTGTTATCAGCTGATTCACTGTAATGCATACATAAGTTGGATGGAAGTTTGTCATATTGTTTCAATCAGTACTCAGTAAAGGTCTGCCAATCATTTTTGTTTTGTAACCTTCATGTTAATGATATTCTTGTGTATATAAATATATATATAAAGATGGGAACTATTTTCTTACACATACTATGCAATATGTTTGTAAAACTGCAATATTACCAAAATGACAAAAGCTGTGCTTTTGTACTCTCTTGCTTTATGTAAACAAATCTTTTTTCTATTTAATGAACTGTCCATCTTATAATTGTAGATAACATTATTCAAAAGCAGTACACTGAAACTTTAATATTTTTTTTATTTTCTTTTCCTTGGACTTTTTGTTTTATGAAAATAATAGCAAGGTTTTGGAAGTTGGAAATTGCTTTTTCTTGGAAAGCTAGAATATTTACAGCATGTAATTAACACGGTCAGTTTGAAACCTCTCCTGTATTTGTTTTATTTGGTCTTACTGTTTTCATCTGGTGCTACTATATAATCATAAATAAATGTCATACATAAAATAGGAAAAATATCAGAATTATTCCAGAATAATCAAGTGGGAAGCTTTCTAAGGGTGAGGGGAAGATAGAAGATAGCTGGTGAAAAATCTTTAGGTTTTCTGTATATTGTTTTTTAATAGATTTTTTTGTTAGCACGCATTTCCTCACTTATGTCTGTATTAGCTGTATGGTAATAGCTTTAATTTGTTTTTCAATTTTTTATCCTCACACGCAATATACTTGAGTTTTATTTCAAAAATATCTTTGAAAACAACAGACACTGCATTTAAATGCAGTAGTTATGCTAAGAAAATCCAATTTTAAATATGTGTGTTATTTCTAAATCGGCCTCAGTAAAGTTAAAATCACAGTGCTGCATCTCACCTACTGTAAAAGCATATTACACTATTCAAGTTCCTTTGTGCTTTGCCAGAATAAGCATAAACTGTGTGTTTATGTGTAAACTGCACCAATTTACAAGCCACTTGACAATTACATAGTCATATAAAAGCTCTTTTGGTGATGTCATCAATGTGAACAAATCCTATCTTGAAAGTGAGAGTTGCAGAGCCCTGGCACAGGCTGCCCAGGGAGGTGGTGGAGTCTTCTCTGGAGACAATCAAAACCCACCTGGACAAGTTCCTGTGCAACCTGCTCTGGGTAGACCCACTCCGGTTGGGGGGGTTGGACTAGATGATCTCCAGAGGTCCCTTCCAACCCCATATGACTCTATCTAATCCCACCCTATTTAAATTGGGTAGTGTTGGTTCTGCAAACAGCATAACCATGCACAGAGCTCTAGCAAAAAAGAGGAATAAGCTTTTGGGTGATTTGTTTGCACTATGCTCTTTGATGCCATCCTACAATTTTAGCAATATCCACAGTAGCCAGACGGTAGCCAGCTGCGTAATGCTTAAAAAAGTCATAATTTCTTTACAAGAACAAAATTTGTATAGAGCTATCAGTATTCTGGGTGCCACTAAGCGTCAAGTGACTGAAACACAATAACTGATACAGCAAGAAAAATTCCTTGTAGCCATTTTACTCAAGCTTGGACTAGTCCAATCCAGGAAAACTTAACGACACTAAAAAATAATTAGAATTTATAGTGAAAAAAAAAAATCCACCATAAACATTGTGTTGATTCAATACAGTCCATACTGAGACTATAATAATACGAGCTCTCTGTGTAAAACAGGGTCTCTGAAACTTTAAACTGACTTTCAGATTATGTTTGAATTCAAAAGTATGATTTGATCTTTAACCAATACATTTTTTATACAGGCCAGGACCAGGAAAAGTTTCAGAAGAACAAAGGTAAAAGCATATATTTTATGTCTGGTCTAATCAGAGTCAATTTTACATATACCACAATTAAGCCTAGCCTACTTACCTAAGAAAAAATAAATAAATTGAAATGTGAAAGTTTCCTTCAGTGCTGGAAAAACTTAAAACTTTAAAGGCAGTTGACCTTTTCAACGTGTGTCCACCTCTTCCAGTGTCTCAAATTCTTCCATGTTTAAGCACTGAGAGTAATTTGCATTTAAAAACTTGGCCTTTGGCTTAATCAAGTTCATTTAATGCATGATTTGATCCACGAAGTAAAGGTGCCTTTTAATGACATGTATACCTCCTTGGTAGTGAGACCTACGAGGGAGAGCAGCCTGCAGCATCATCTAGAGCACAGTAAAGAATAAGGGTTAAGCATAAGAGAATCTTTGCTGAAATCAAGACTTTTATTTTTTCTTTTTTCTTATACTTTATGGTATTTGGGGAGCTTGCAGTCATTTTTCACAGAGAGATCTGCTCTCTGGAACAGTAACCAGTTTTTAAGTTTATAATGCAGAATTACATCATTGTTTTCTTCCTAGATTATGTTTACTCAGTTTTTTTGTCCCAAACACCACAGCAGTTAGTAAAATCCTCCCCCTTCACTCCCACCCACTCTTACCTCTCAGCTGAGCCTCAGTTGTCCCCATTAGCCTCCTCCTTCCTTCCCAAATAACAAAAGAATAGACAACAGAAAGGGTTTAGCTAAGTCTCTTTATCAGGCTCCTTCCTCTGTAATTTACTGGAACTGTTTCAAAGGGGAAGTTTCTACCAAAGAGGAAGATTATTTGCTTTGCGAAAACAGGAGTTATAGAAGAAGCAAAACAAACAGGTAAATATTAATTTTAGTCTGACTTAGCAGAGCTGCGAAAGTTTTTGGACTATAAAATTATAAAATTCTTAATAACTTTAAATTCCTCAAAAGTTTTATCATTCAATGAATGCAGAAATCATTAAAAATACCGCAAAATAAATATGCAAACTATCCTGTTATATTTTTCATTTTTGAAAATAGAAAAGTAATCATTGAGCTCATTATGTCTGTCTCTACATTTACATCTACAAATTTGAAAGAAAGAAAAAAAAAAAAACTAAAATGTTAAATACTATAATTCCAACTATTAAAAACCCCTGCTAATAACAGAATATTGTTCCTATAGCTCATGGGTGACATTCTCATTCATCTTAGGTAAATTACGAATCTGATTGGTTTTAAAATTCCATGCCTTCCTGTAGTTTTGTGTGATCTTTGAGAGATCAGGAACCCCTGCTTGTAAGGGAAATACAGTATCTAGGTAGTAGAAGCAGCAGCTGTGATTGTATCTCCCACGCCACAGTGGAACTCAACAAGATGTGGGGCCATGAACTCACATGAGGGGGGAGGGTCCCCTAGCACATTTTGGAGATGTTGTGGAGACAAGAGTCAGAACGCTTTCCAGATCCATGCTCTCCAGAGTGAATGACACACGGAGTTACAGTAACTTTGGACAGAGACACAGACAGACAGAAAGGCAGTGGGGCTTTTGATCTGCATAGGAATGGTAGGACAGTAGTGCGTAGGCAGTAACTCCTAATAAGCCATATTGCAACAATGTACAACAAAAGTATAGTTGAAACCTGGATTTTTATTTTTTTTAGATAAACAGTCCTTAGACTTGTCCCTATGCATAGTAGTAACTCAGCAAAATAGACAGAAAGGCAACTGCAGATGAATAATTTTTATGTCTCTATACCCATAGAACTTTCTTTTTCCTTCATTTTCCTGACTTTTTAAAAGTGCTATTGGAAAGCAAAAAAGCGGTAATCTCAGTATAAATTTTGTACTTCTCAAGTAGAAGGTGACCATGAACTCTGTTTGTGCATGTATCTCTGTTAAAGGCAAAAAGAGATGAAAATAGTCCAAGTAGACCAGAGTGGATTCAGACACTGGTAAAGGCAACAGGAAATGCTGACAAATTCTGTGTCTTTGGATTAGGCTTCATTCATTAAAAGTTTGTGCAAAAAATATATATGTCCGTGACTTATTACACTGTATTTCAAGCATGCATCATTAACATTAGTATAATTTTCTCTCTGAAAATTGTTCCCACTTCTAACTGCAGGTACCACTTTGACTCCCACACACGGAGAGCTCTAAAGCATTGTGCAGTCAAAACCGAATTAACAAATTACAACATGACCAAGACAACTCATAAAAGGAAATGGTCAAAAAAATCCACTGCAACTGCCATTTGAGGGCACAAAGGGCAGCCCTGGGGGAACAAGGGAGACACTGAGTCTTATGTCAGCCTACAGCAGGGTAAAGAGAAAACTGCTGGAGCAAGAGTTCTGAAATGAACAATAGGCTTCAGGGTTTTTAGTTTTGAGGTGTTGGGTTTTTTTCATTATGAGGAGGGTTTTTGAGGTAAGAGGCTGGACTGTAAGGTATTTTCTTACTTTTCTTTTTTCTTTTTCTTTTTTTTTTTTCCTGAACAGCATCTGGGAGTGAGCATTGACTTCTGCTGTGATTTGTTTCACAGTAGTCAAGAAATGTATATAGATATATAAAAATATATAAGAAAGCAGACCTACTTACAGGCATTTCTGAAGCAAGAGCAGCTTTCCAGTGTTATGAAGGGCAGATTCACCAGCTAAAGAACTGGAATGGTGAAAGCTCTTGTTTGCATTGAGTTTTTTTTAAACACATAATACATAATAATACATTTCTGTCTACCCACATCTCATTTCACAGTTTTGGAGCCCAGATGAGTCCTCATCTTATATCAACTTGTAAAGAAATGGTTTATATCTCTGCTTATGAATTAGATCATACGCAGTGTAAATTTTAAATACAGGTATTTATTCTCTATGATGACTATTGCCACCTTGTCTTCACGTTTCTCAGCATAAACTGCTAGACTACAGTAGATCTACTAAAATTCTGATATTAAACCATTGGTACTTCCATTTTATTTTGGGAAAGTCCATGACACAGTACCAGTCCTTTCCACAGTGCTGTGACAATAAACGTCTCTCCTCGTGCATGCCAGCATATATGTGAGCAAGTCACCACGTGATTAACCAGATTCCTGGAGCTGCTTCCTAAAATGATTTGTTTCTTTACCTCCAGTTTCCAAAATCTTGCATGGCTTTCAGATAATGTGGGTTTCATCTTTTTGTTTAACTACAGTACATTAGGTACTTTTTAAGAGATTTAAATTATATATCTAAACCTCAAAACTTTATTAACGGCCATATGTTTCTGAGAACTGAAAGGGAAAAATACATTTAAATCACATTGTCTCACATTTTACAGAACCATATAATTTCAGTTGATTTAGGCAACTTTCCTGTCTATTTTTAGGAAGCCTAACAAGCAAACATTTAATTAAATTTGACACTGTACATTTTGCCTAACAAATATCACTTCAGTTAGACTATTGTGATGATAAAGTATTTGCATTCCAAAGAAAAATTTCTAAATGGTGTATTATTCCCTTTTAGAAGTATATAATGTATTATGTTGTGAAGTATGACAAGTTATATCAATTTTTAAATAAATGTAAATAAAATTCTTTAGTATGAACTTCTGTGAAATGTGCACTTTCATTTTATTGAACTTTTCTATTAACGTAATTAATCTGAAAAATAAGTTAAGCTACATGCTAATCCTTTTCATATTTTATGTTGTTCTTTGTTGTCCTGCGTATCCTTTGTATGAGTGGTTTATACTTTTTGATGTTTAGAACATTTTTTTCTGCGGAGTTCATACATTTTTGCTCTGTTATTTAATGCACATCAGCTTATCCTTCAGATTTATTTATCCCGAACACAGTTTTGTCACTACACTTAACATTTAGGTTAAGCTCCTTCAAAGCTTTGAATATATATTTAACTATAATACAAGAGTCATTCCAGTAAACTTAATGGAACTTCTGAAGGTTGAAGTTAGAGCATGATAAAATATTTTGCTGGCTCAGTCTTCATAAATCAAGTAAAGTAAGGCAATGACCTGTGGGTTTAAAAATTACTTCCCTTAAAATAATGAAGGTGAAAGACTCTACTGAATGTTCCAGAATGCTTTGCTTTTGCCTAGCTTAGTTGAGTAAAGTCACTCTTGAGAATACACATTAATAATTAGTTCCCTTTTCAGATCCATGTGTGACTTCTGTGCATGACTGTTTTTCTGCATCATACCCATTCTTATTTCTGATTTGAATCATATCAGCATCTATTATGTTGGAAGTGTTTTGTGGGAGTCCTAAAAAGCCCTGCTGACTTGATATGAACAAATTCTATTGTGTCTTTGAGGATAAGTGCCATCAATCAGCACAGCGAATCGGTGGCATTTGGCTGTGTTTCACATATACAGCCCTAGAAATGATCTGTATTTGAAGCCCGGAGACAGGGATAAAACCTTTACCCAGTGCACAAGGGGTGAGAGCAGCGTGATTCCACAGTTCATCTGCCAGTTTGCTCATCCTGATGGGCTCGCACTAAAACTGTCTTCCCAGATACATTGGACGGTGTGAGCGCACATCATCAGGCAGTGAGCACCCTTTAACTCCACATGCAAGGCTGGAGAAAATCAATTTGAATTCTCAAAAGATGAAGGTAGTACAGATGGCCACTGTATGTTGCCAGCTGTTCCACGACACTGGAGTCTTGGAGAGAGATTTAAAAAACAAACAAGAAATTGGTTTGTAAATTGTAACAAGCTACTGAGCTGCATGACTACCCTATTTATTATCATGGGACACAGAAGGGCTCAGACAAATGGAAAATGGAGTTTTCTTCACACCTGCAATAATCGGTAATCACGGTCTGGTAGAAGAGAGAAGAGAAACTAAATAACAGGTTTCAGAGTATTGTCCCCATGAAAATGTCAGCTCTATAGAATAAGACTGTGGACAGGGAGATCTGGCTCTCATCTGTGTAGGAACTGACTGCTCCGTCTGTCAGCTGTACTCTGGGGAGAATAATTTTCTGAAAAAAAAATTAGCTGCATGTTTTCGATCATAGTGATTACTCTTCTCATGCCTTCTCTTTTTCTACCCATTAGTCTTCTAACTCCTCAGGACTCTTTCTGTAAGAGTTTGTAGTAAATACTAACATTGTGAAGGTTCTCCAGGTTAATGTCCTACCCTTCTCATGTTTAATGAAATGACACATGGAAGTAATGCTTCATTTTATAAGCCAAGTTTAAAAATCTTCTCATAAATGATGCTAATCACCCTTCACAGAATCACCTAAGTTGGAAGGGACCTTTTAAGATCATCTAGTCCAACCAATGAAATAAAAAAAACCCAAAAAAACCCAAACACAACCAAACACCACACCACAACCCACACCACACACACAAAACACCATCCAACACTAATCCATATCCTTGAGCACCATCAACTCATCTCTTGAATACTTCCAGGGATGGTACCTCAACCACGCAGATAATGGAAAGTGGCTCTGCAAGCACTTCTGCCAGCTCCCTCAGAAGCCTCGGGTGAATCCCATCTGGGCCCATAAACTTGTTTATGTCGAGGTTCTGGAGCAAGTCCCTCACCATCTCTTAGAATTACGGGGACTTCATTCTGCTCCCTGCCCCTAACTAACTGCTGGCTCAGGGGTCTGGGTACTCAGGGGACACTCTACTCCACTGGTAAAGACTGAGGCAAAGAAGCCATTCAGCACCTCAGCCTTCTCCTCATCCTCTGTCACTATGTTGCCTGCCATATCCAGGAGAGAGCGGGGGTTCTCCCGCATCCTCCTCTTACTATTAATATATTTATAGAAATTCTTTTTATTGTTTTTGACATTCAGTCTAAGTTAAGTTCTAGCTGACCTTTGGCATTTCTAATCTTTTCCCTGGATAACTTTACTACACCTTTGTAATCTTCCCAAGTAGCCTGTCCTTTTTTTCCAAAGGACATAAATTTTCCTTTTTTCCCTGAACTGTGACCTTATCTCTTTGTTCAGCCAGGCCAGTCTCTTCCGTCAACAGCTCGCTTTCCTGCGTTCAGGGATGGCCTGCTCCTGTGCTTCTAAGACTTCCTACTTGAAAAATGTCCAGCCTTCCTGGACTCCTTTCCCTTCAGGGCTGCCTCACAAGGGACTCTGACAAGCAGGCTTTTGAAAGACCAAAGTCTGTCCTCCGGAAGTCCATGATGGCAGTCCTGCTGGCTCCCCTTCTCACTTCCCTGAGAATCAGAAACTATCATTTCATGATCGCTATACCCCAGACAGCCTCCAACCATTACATCCCCCACAAGTTCCTCTCTGTTTACAAACAGCAGATCCAGCAGTGCTCCTTCCCTAGTTGGCTCACTCACCAGCTGTGTCAGGAAGTTATCCCCAACACACTCCAGAAACCTCCTAGACTGTTCCCTCTCAGCTGTATGGTGTTCCCAGCTGATATCAGGCAGGTTGAAGTCACCCACCAGGACAAGCGCAATTGATCTGGAGACCCCTGCTAGCTGCTTGTAGAACATTTCATCAACCTCTGCGTCCTGGTTGGGTGGTCTCCCACCACAATATCAGCCTTGTTGATCTTCCCTTTGATTCGTACCCACAGGCACTCAACTACTATTACCCTCATTTACCTCCACACATTCGTATTCCTCCCTAACATACAGGGCCACTCCTCCTCCTCTCCTTCCTTGCCTGTCCCTTCTGAAGAGCTTGTAGCCATCCATTGCAGCACTCCAGTCATTTGATTCATCCCACCACGTTTCCATGATGGCAACTACATCATAGCTTTCATGCTGCACAATGGCTTCCAGCTCCTCCTGTTTGTTGCCCCTACTATGTGCATTTGTGTAAATGCACTTTAGATGGGCTAGTTTTCCTGACACTTTTACGGGGGGTGCGAAGCCCAACACCTCCCTGACCATGCTCAGACACTTCTGTGGTTGCCAGCCTATCACTGGCCCTCATGTCATCACCACATGGGTTATGATCCTCCACCTCTACTGAGGCAACAGGCCACAAGACCTTGCAAGCACTTTTGCCCACCAGCACTGGTAGTCTGCTCCCAGGCTCCTCCTTAGTAATCCTGCTTTCATCCCCGTCCCTCTTCAATCCTAGTTTAAAGCCCTTTCAATGAGCCCTGCTAATTTTTGTCACAATATTCTTCCCCTTTGGGTAAGGCTTGCCCCGCCAGTTGCCACCAGGTCTGATGTCCTATAGATCATCCCATAATGAAAGAAACCAAAGTTCTGATGGTTACACCAGCCTTGGAGCCAGGTGTTAATCTGCTGGCTCTTCCTATTTATACCCTCATCAATTCCTGCAAATGGTGGGATGGAGGAGAAAACAATTTGTGCTCCTGATCCCTTAACCAGCTGTCCATGGGCCTTAAAGTCTTTCTTCAGGGCCCTAGGACTACTGGTAGCTACTTGATTGCTGCCTACTTGAAATACCAGTAATGAATAATAATCCAAAGGCCGGACCAGGATAGGGAGATTTTTCTGTATATCCTTAATCCTGGCCCCAGGAAGGCAGCAGACTTCTCTGTGCGACGGATCCGGTCTGCAAATGGGGCCTTCTGTTCCCCGCAAAAGAGAGTCACCCACCACAATTACCTTCCTATTTTTCTTTATTGAGGAAGTCCTGAGGCGTGGGGGTGGCTGGCTGGCTGTGGGCAGCTCACTGTCTAGATCGTTGTCTTTATCCTCATATGCCTGGCCCTCCATTCCCAAAGCACCATACCTATTTTGTAAGTGCAACTGGGAAGATCAGGGGGGCTGGCAGGGGTTTTGCTTGCCCCTCCGAGGAGGGACCTGCCTCCATTCCTCATTGTCCCTTAAGTTCCTTTCTTCTGCCTGGTGTCAAGCAGAAGGGAGATCACCCACATCCTGCAGCGCCTCTGCCCCACTCCTATGCCTCAGGGTACGGCTCCACCAATCTATTTCGCTTTCAATGTCTCCAATACTTCTAAGTCTATCCACCTCTTCCTTCAGTTCAACCCCCTGCCTGAGCAGGTAGTTTATTTGATCACCCCGCACACGGGCGGTGTCTCGGGCTCCATTGGGAACACGTGCCAGGCTGAGGCATTCCCTGCCGCCGGAGACCTGCACAGACGCGTGTTTTTGCGGGAGCTCCGTCTGAGTTTCCACGTTCTTCCTTGTGGAGCATTTCGCACATGTCGGGGTATGTTCTCGTCTGGAGCCAGGAAGGCACCGACCACTAACGGTTACCCCCACCGCTCTGCGCACGTGCGCCTGCGCGCAAGTATACCCGCCCTTGCTGGCACGCGCGCCTGGCACGCGCTCTGCCCCTGCTGCGGCTCCGGCCGCTTTGAAAGGCGCCGCGGCACGCCCGGCGCGAGCTCCCTCTCGCGATTCCCGAGGCCTTTCGGGCCTCTCCGCCTTCCCTCGGCCTCCCCGTCTCCGGGAAGCCCCCTCTGGCTCGAGTTTAAAGCATCGGCGCTCACCGCTGCCGCTGTCCGCGTGCTCCGGGTGAAGCTCGCGGCTTGGAACAAAACACCTTCGATATTACTCTTGTTAACGTTTCCATTAGATTTCTGTGAACTCTGAAGAAAACGCCCAGTCACTGCACTTGGGCCAACAAACATAGAAGGCTACGCCAGACTGGTGTCTGGCGGTAGCAGCACGGGATGGTATTTAGGAACAGTTTGCACACCCACTTCCCCACAGACTCCCCTGGTATCCACAGCTGTATTCCCCGCCTTCTGCCTTTGGTATTGGTTTATGGACCTGTTGGCTGGGAAACTTCTGCAATCCTTTTCCAAAACTGCTGATACAGATGCTTTTTTTGTCAGCAAGTTCTAAATGCTCATAGCCTGCTGCTCAAACAAGAGCTTATTTTCATCTCTTTTAAACTGACCTTCAAATAATTTCACTCAGTGCCCCTAGTTCTGATATTGTGGTGTTTAGAATAGAACAGAATACAGTATTTCAGTTGGAAGACAGCAATGATCATCTAGGCCAACTGCCTGACCACTTCAGGGCTGACCAAAACTTAAAGCATGTAATTAAGGGCATTGTCCAAATGCCTCTTAAACGTTGTCAGGCTTGGGGTATCAACCAGCTCTCTATGAAGTCTCTTCCAGTGTTTGATTAACCTCTCAGTACAGAAATGCTTCTTAATGTCATCTGATTTGGTGAATAATAGCAGCTCTGCAACTTCCGTACCTTACACAGTAAATGTTCGATGTGTCCCCTTCACCTTTTCTAAAGGCTTTTCAAACTGAAGTCTTCTCTTCTGTTTCTTCTTATAGTGCTCCAGAACATCCAGATAAATCACACCCAGGCCTGGTCACTTACTCACACTTGATTTCTTTGGTTTAGTACTTCCTCTACATCTATGTCCTGGTTTGAGGACATAGATGTCAAACCAGGACAGGAGATTGTCCTCAAACCAGGACAGGAGATTGTCCTCAAACCAGGACAATCTATTTTTCCAGTGATCTTGTCCCCTAGTACCTTCAACAGTAAGGAGCTCACTTTCCCCACCCTCTGGATTAGGCTTGTTGTCCTGGCACAGAAGCATTTCTAAATTTTGCCCTTGCCCTGTTGTTTGACATTGCACATGCCAGTCAGACGGCCTGGCTAGCAGTCTGGTTTGTCTACTCTATTTATTGGGATTGTGATGTTTATCCCCTCCTGGCCTTTCAGAGACACACCGAACATTAACCACATCCTCTCAGGGGTCACATCAGTCTGAACCAGGTGCTCTTATGGGCCTGTTGGCTTTCACCCAGCTCCTACCATAAATACTCCTCTACAACCTTTTTAATTTTCAGTGCCAGCAGAATGCCTCCATTTCGATTAAAGTGCAGTCTTAATAGGACCGCTGAGGGTTTTTTAAATCTATTACTCTCAAAGTGTTGCTGCAAAGGGTACACGTGTTCCTCTGGCGTTGTTCATCTCTCCTGACAACAAGTGCTCATGCACACTCCAAGGTCCCAGAGGTTCTACAGATGGATGTAACCAGCCTTCTGAAAACATATGAATCAAGTTTTGATAGAAAGCAGGAAAAATATGGTCTAAGACCATTATTTGGACCTTTTGCTCTTCTTTTCCAAACACACCACTGAGGGAGCATTTTTAGTTTTGCTTGACCATTTTATAGTTCAGCAAAATCTGGCTTTAAATAACTTATGGTAGTAGTTCCTTCTTTCCTAGTAATTATTTCTCTAATTTTAGTTTGCTTATCCTCATATTCCTAAAATGTGTCATATATTCAGCTAGGTTATAAATTATGTTGCTCTCTGAATATTCAGCAAGTTAACACACAAAAGATTATTTTTTGCTGTTGGGGAAAGTGGAGTTTTTTTGAAAAATACATAACTCTTGGAGAATAGTAAGGTACGCTTAGGGAATATTAGAGGGAATTTTTTATTTTGGGCAGCTTGCACTTTGCAAGTGTCTGACTTAGCACTCACATTCTGGTTGATCCAGTGTGGTTTCAAACCCCATCAATCTCATGGAAGGTTTCTCTCCCTGATTAACCCCGTGTCTCTCCAGCAAAGATCTCCAATTACTTATCAGGCCCACCTGTCTTCTTGTCCAACCAGTCCTATAAAGGTCAAAAGTTGATTAAAGGGCTACATAAGGTTGCAGGAGGCCCTGATGGGTGGTGTTTTTTTGGTGATTAGGACTTCAGTAGTTGCAGCTGCTGACCTTCTGCCTTCTTCCACCTGCTGACCTTCTGCCTTCCTGAGTAGATTCAGCTTATGGTTCCTGATCAAGCCTGCAGTTCTCGCTCTTGTGCTGGCATTTACTGCTGACTTCTGAGGGATTTGTCACGCTCTGCATCAAGGTGTGCTTTGTGTCATCAGTATTATACGTGGAGCAGTGTGGTAAGTACCACTGGAGTGAAGGGACTTGTCTACCAGCAGGTGCCATGTAGCTGGTACCTTCTTACGGTGAGAGCTGAAGGAAACCTGCATGCAGCAGTCTAGAGAGTTAAGCATTCTAGTTGAGGAAAAACAAACAAATTTCTGCTTATTTTTTCATCAAGAAATGTTTGAGTTTTTTTAAAGCTGAATTTCTCCTGAAAGTTTGATCATCGTAAATCTTTGCAACACATCATTTAGTGTTTTCTGTGTGGAAAAAATTAAGCTGTTTTCAAATGTTTGTTTTTCCATTACTGGGGACAGTCATAAGTACTTTTCCCTCGCTTAGAATTTTACTATGGTTCCACTTTTATGAACAAATATGTAAGCCTTTTACTGGTGGTAGGCAACAGTTTTCAGTAATTTTTATGAGACTGTTCACAGGTTTTACAGCTAAGTGACTAGTTTAAGTATCAGTAAAGGAACTCTGTACTACCTGCACTATGAGCTTTACTCTTATCTGGAGAATTAAAATAATGTGCAGTGGTTAAGAACAGCTTTCTTTTTAATGCCTTAGGCTTGGTCTTAAGAGCAGGCCTGAGTTGTCTTTTAAAAGACTCAAAAATATTAGATAAAAAAAAAAAATTCAGATTGATGGATCACAGGCTTTAAAGGGGAGAATGTTTTCTATTGGTGTCAACATGTTACCTTCCATCGTGCTTAAAAATAGAAAGCCAAGGGATAATAAACTTTCAATTAGGAAATTAACAGCTCTTGCAGTTATTAAATTAAGGAAGGCATTACATGTTTATAGTACCTTGGGAATTATATTTTTAATATCCTATAAAGTAAATTTTATGCAAAGGTTCTTTCTTTTCCATACTTGGCAAGAATAATTATCAAAATCTGGTCAGAAACTTCTTCCATGATTTCTAAGAGTCAAGTGTTTCTCTTTTCAAGTGTATGATTTTTAATGTGTCTGCCTTAGCTTTTTATATGAGAACCATTGACATTATTGTTTTCAATTGATGATGAACAAACTTTAAGAGTTTGAGTGTGATATGCCAGATCCCTATCACTCAGACACGCTTCTGTAATTTATCTGGGCTTGTTTGGGCAAGTTATTTTTCTAGATTGAGGAAGACTTTATTAGAAAAGACTTTTTTAATAACTTCTTGTTACTGGTATTGTTAAAGGACACCTGCAGTAGTCCATTCTTCATATATATATATAATAATTTTATAAACCTCTGATTATTTCTGCACTAAAAGAAAAAAAAACCCCTGTTGCTTGGACAAAGTCGGGGAGGTTATAATCCAATCAAAATTATCACCAGATCTAGTGAGATGAAGCAAAATCCAGAGCTAGTCAAATAAAGCAAAATCTAATAATGAACTCACTGCATGCATAAATATTTATGCCAAAGGCAAAGATTTATGCTCAATTCCTTCATAACCTTTCACACAAGGATTTTTCTCCGATTCCCCTGTTCACATTGTTGATATTTCTTTTCCACAAAATGTATGAGCCTTTATTTGCAATATTACTGATTCCTACTTCAGAAATTAGATGTAAAATTTTCACTGTAGCATATAGTACGTTGCATGTAAATGCATTTGGTACTTGGCATTTATGAATTTTATAAGAGGCTCATAATTTTGTATAGCCTGACCATCTCTGAATTACTTAAAGAGCTTCTTTTAAAATAAAGCTCAGAAATACACATGACATTGCAATTATTCTCACCATTATTTATGAAATCGAATGTCTTCACATATCTTAAGTTGTATTTTCAACAATTACCATGGGTAGGTGTCAAAAATACAGGGATTCCATCTTAACAGGTGTCACCTAATACCATGCTTGAGTGCTGCAAATAGCCCAAGGAGTATATTTGTGTCTAATTGTCTACACTCCAGAGCACAACAGCTGCCACTTGTAGCAGATGCATCATCTGACTGACGATGTTCTCCAGTGTGTTGACAGCCTTTTCTGGTGCTGCTGATTATATATGATTGTATTTGGCATAGCTGCATACCCTTAATAGACACTTTTATCATTGTGCACTGAACATTGGAATAGTCAGCTGTTTATTATGCCAGCTATAATGGACTATCAGTCCCAAATTTTCATTAAGATGGCTGTTTACTGGACTATGTAAAATGAATCCTTGACCTTAATGAACTTGTGTCCACATGTCAAAATGTGGACACAAGTGGGTGGAAACAGCAGCCTTGGCAAGAAGTCTTTACATAGAGAATGGAGTATCTCCCAATCTTTTTGGATAATTCCACTAGTATTAGGCTAGCACATAATTAGGTGATCGTTCTAGGAAACTGCACTGCTTCTACCTGTGCAGTTTGTATATGTTGTCTCATTCCTACAAAATTTTTTGCAGCATGACCATGTTTGACAGGAACTCGTTCCCCAGTATGGCAGTGTTCAGAGAGAGGAAGGGAGGGAATAAGACAAAAATAAAAAAGGAAAACTATATTTTTAGTATTAAGTTGATCTTTGTTATTTCTTTAAAAGTGTGTAATTTACCCAAGGAAACAAAGACCCTAAGAAGACACATGAAAAAATCGACTGTTTTAATGAATAAAGGACACTAGAATCCAAAGTTTATCAGAGGATGAGTCTGAATGAGGCTTGGAAAGGGTGTGGAAAAAATGCAAATATCTTTGAGATTTGTAAAAATGAGTATTCCTCTGAAGTTCGTATCTTTTTCTCATATTTCTTGGTCCGGAGTCTTGATTTTTATGAAAAGTGAGTCATCCGTCACTTCCTTGAGGAATCATTAGAAAACAAATAATGACTTTCCTAGCATTAGTATGTCTTTCCCCTGACCCCTTCCTTGCTCTTTGTCTATTCCTCTTTCAAAGCAGAGGTTTCCCTTTTATTAGGTATTTAAATAGTTCATAGAGCTGGATCAAAATGGATTTTCTTGATTTGTTTTTTCTTGTTGTCATGCCAGAAATCCATCTTTATAGATCCTCTCCTTTTGGTTCCTTTTAATATTAAACCCTAGTAACCTAATAAGGAAGTAGTTCCATTCATGGAAGCTGCTACCAAACAGAATCCCAGCAGTGGACTGGGAAGTTAGATGAACCACTCTCACACTATACAGTAAAGTTCTCAGTGTCCAGGAAGGAGTTGTCACAGATTGTTATTCTTCACCAGGTGTAAACTGCATGGTTTATTTAGTTTTATTGATTTAATAAGTGGAAGGGAAAAAAAAAATAAAATAGATCCAGGCCAATCTTTTTGCCTCTAAAATACTTCAGTGGAAGTTTTGGAAGAAAAAAAGATCAAATCACTTTGAGCTGATGAGGTCAAAATGGTCTGAATTAAGAAATAATTAAATGATCTTATTTGATACCAGAGTAATTTGTGGAAAATCGATTTTGGAACACATGGTAGATAAGAGTAAGGTAATTGTTTGCGGCTGCTCCTGATAGGTGTCCAGAATAGATCTCATGCCATGTAGAGTTTGATTTCCTGATTCCCAGAGATGAATTACAGCATTCCCTTAAAATAAATAAAAAATATGGGCCAGATGTTTGACTTTTAATGTCAGCTCCTAAAGAGATAACAAAGCAGTGGGGTTTTGGAAGTAAGCTACTGAAGGCTGATAAAGGCTTTCCAACTGGAGATTGTGATTAGTTATAGGATCATGGCCTGCACTGTGTGAATTCTCAGATGATCTAAGTTAATGAAGTTGAAAGCTTATTAAGTCACAGGTCTTTACATCTTGTTCATCATAAAGGGCAAGGAGTCCTCTGTAGAACAGATTTAATAGTAAGGGATCGAGATTGTGTGGGCATCTGGAGCACGCGATAGTATGTTAAACCATGGTGATTTATTAGAATTGGTTAGGGAAGTCTCTCTTCTACACAAATAAGGTTGATTAGTCAGAGCAAGATCTCATAAAAAGGGACACCTTTTGCGTTTGTTGGCATTATACAACTAATCTTAGTATGTGCAGTACTTCAGACTTTAGTCGTCCAGGTTTGTGGTGGTATGAAAAACTTTCAAAATTTTGCAAAAAAAAACTTATTTTTTACAAGAAATGTCAATTTTTAGCAATGCTAGGAGGAAAGCTATGGAAGCACCATTGAGAAAACTCATACAGAATATGGGCTTTGCTTAGATCGTGAATGGAAGACAAGTTTAGGTGTAGAGGATAAGTTTCTATCTTGAAATGTCTCTGGCTGGTAATGTAAGGGGAATTCCACAATTTAGGTGGAACAATGCAAACAGAGATTTTTCTCTGTAAGGATGAATCACATTATGTTGACTTCTTAAAATTTTCCCATATTATAATGAGCATTAATAACGGGGGGACAGGAGTGGTAAACACACATGCTTGTATCACAATATACGGATGCTGCACCAGCATGTGGAATATATATATATATACACACACATGTATTTGTGTGTGCATGTAAAACACAAAGAATCTGTCAGTGGGATAGCAGATTCTAAGTAGTCAAAGAGGTGTATTGTCAGTTACTCGTCTTAAACTTGTTCTTGCCTTGTTTCTAACTTAGGTGAAATTTTCTAGATTGTTCTTTATGCTTATTATAAGCTTCCGAAGTGCACAGAAAGTCTTCGTTTGGGTCTGCATTGTTCTCAGTCGTTGAGTTTGCTCTGATCTCATTGTGTTTTATCTTAACGATGTCAAGCATGTGAAATGTTCAGACTTTACATACTAATTATTATGTGGTAGAAAATCTCAAAACTTCAGTTTTTATCTTGAGAGAACTGAGTAATGGGAGTTATCAGCTCTGTACAAAGTTGGTTGATATGCTTAGCTATTCAAGTCATATCAGTTAAATCAATCTGTCACTCAGGGGGTTACACAGAAAGGTGTCTGATACCTGACATTCAATTCCCATTTTTAGAAACTATATACTCACAAAATTCTATTACCTTGTAATAGCTTTAATGTCCTGTTGTGGCAGAAATGTGGTAGAAATACTATCGTACTAAACTTTTAATATTATGGAGAGACAAAAAATACGCTCATTTCTGTGTGCTATACATTGTGCAATGCGTCTCCTTGTAAAAATGCTTACCCTTCACTTCTGAAATGGCTTAATATATAGGCCTGCGCTGAGAACTATGAACAGGATCTTCTCTTTAATAGAGTAGGTGTTTGTTAATGTCAGGCTCAACTGCTGAGAAAATATGCTAGATACAATGCCAGTAATAGGCCAAGTTTTTCTGCCTTACACAACATCATTTGCACTGGCAGAAAGGCATCATGATGATGGAACTGTAACTGTAGAGACACACAATGCAGTGGATAGTACAGAATCTGAGTATTTGATCTCATCGTTTATGAGTGTGTTTGATTTTCCTTCCGCAGTCAATACTGTGTAAATGCACTGTGCAAATCCAAATTAGCTCTGCATTCAAATATGTTGGTTTTAAGATCTGCATCGATATGCACATTTTGATGTAAATCTGTCATGGGCATTGCTTGATGATGAGTAGCATGCAAACTATTTTTTTCATAGGCCAGTGTTTTTTCCTTCTATTTATATTATCTTCTATGAAAGCTTTGGTTATAACCTCTATTCTAGTGACTCCTCAAACTCCAGCTTTGCCTTAGGCCTTTCCCTTCTTTCTAGAGTTAAAACATTTACATATTTGTCTCTTTGCTAATGTATAGTTGATAACTCAAATTTAGGGAAATAGAACTTTCTATTGCAGTGTTCACTTTAATATTTGCCATTTTCTGACATGATTTAACATTACCATTCTTTGACCTAGTTGTAAATGCATTCAAGGTTTCTACATTATAGAGAAAAAGCACAACTGTCTTATTATTTTCTTCCAGTATTTAGGTTCCTGCTAAATCTTGTCTCAAAAGGTAATAAATAAATATCTCCTGTTAATTTATACCTCCTCAATTTATCTAAAATGTTCTATTTCTCTGTGATTGCCTTCCTCAAAAACTTTCTGACTGCTTCATTAACACTACTTAATTTCTTTAAATCCTCTTTAGACCTTGTCACCTTTAAAGGTCTTAATCCTCTTTGTTTTCAGTGTGCCTTATTCCATTTCATCCCTTTCCTTTCTGTGCTGTGCAAACACTGATATAAACCTTTTTGGTCGTCCTGTACTGGTCTACTTTTTCTCCTTTTCTTCCCCAGTACTTTCAGGGGATTTTCCTCCACTTCAGATCTTACAGTGTCCCTGCTGTTGTGATATTTGAGCATTCCTAAAGGTGATAATCAAAATCATCAGAGATTAATAGCTTATTTCTGTCATTATTTTTTCCCAAGGAAATTTCAGATGCAATTATGAAATACTGTGTAAGGACTGTATGTTGCTTAACTTCATTCTCTCAAACTTCTCTTCAGTACTTGGTGTTTTTATTGCACGGCTCTACTTTCTTAAATCTGAAATCAAATTTTCAAGGAAGAAAACTTAAATACTTAATAAGAACATTATCAAGGAGAGCATAAATGTATGTTCATCTTTCTCTTTTGGAAATCATTATTCTTCATGTAACGTCTTGGTATTTCAGAGCCTTTTAGGTGTTTTGGACTTTCATTTTCTCTGATGTTTTGTGCCAAACGTTTATTACCAAATGCTATAGAGAAAAACGTGACTTTTAGATTTTTCAATTTAAAAAGATAAATATGACATTTGTCACTTAAATAGGCAGAACTAGTCATTGTATATGGAAGGCTGTCAGACTAGGTTTTGCTCGTTAGTTCCTGTTCCAGTAAACTATATCTTTTAGGGCAAAAAGCTACCCCGATTTCAAACTTCCATCGCCATCACAGTGCCTAGAAAATTTTACTGGTACTTAATGAATGCTTCTACTCAGTTTTTGTCTGAATTTTAGTTTCACAAATTCTGTTTAAATCTTGACAGCTAGGAAAAACATTCTTTTAATCAATTTTTTGTCCATAAATATGTTGTCTTATTGCTGTTAGTCATTTTTCCACCTTCTCCTCTTTTCCCAAAGAGTTGAAGTTCATTGACCCTCTTTTGTTTTCCCCCAATCCTGTATTCATTCCTGTCTTCATTCTCTAAAGGTTCCTCTATCATATTTTTAGTTTTGCACAGCTGAGGTCCTTTCAACAACTAAAAAGGTGTTGTAAGATTTCAGGGGTTTGAGGATGAGCAAGTAGAGTAAAAGATCTGTGGTGCCTTTAGGGGATGACCTTGGTGGATGTACATGTACCTGGATTCTTGATGCAACAGCACACCAGTGTTTTGGCTGTATTTGGCACTTCTCTGATTTTTACAGCTAAGGATATTCACTGTTCAGGATTATAAATCTTAATCTCCATTTCATTTTCAGATTCACTACTTGGTTCTCTCTTTTCTGCCTTAAAGGTATTACTTTGCATTTTCTGTATAAAACATGTATAGTGTTTGCCTGGCTCCAAGTGACTAATGGATGCAGATAACACAGGTAAACCTCAGCACTCCTGAGGTCTCAGAGAAAGCTTCAGATGGCAGAGCTGTGCCATCCTATGTTCAGAGACAAATCTGTTGTTCTTCTGTTCTTAGGCAAGTCCCCTAAAGGGAGAAGTTTAAAATTGCTTGCATAGAATAGCCGCTGAAGACAAATGATTCCACCTCATACCTTTTGTGGTCTTTTTATTTTATACTGCAAATATCTGTTTTATTTGCTTTGCAATAGAAGGAAAGATTTTACACTGTATTATCACAAAGAAAAAAATAATAATATATACCCTATGAAAATACTTATTTTGTCTCTTTTAACATATTTTGTTTCCTCTCCACGCAATGCTTATGTTTGGTTTCTCACACAACTTTTTCTTGAGATAAGAATTGGAATTCTTTGAAGCCTGTTTTGTAGTGTTGTGGTTCTTCTGGTTTACATGTATCCGACTTTTTTTTTTTTCATCCCACCTGTTTCATAGACACCTTAGCTGAGGAATCTCAATGTATTCACAATGTAAACATTCCAAAGTACTTGCCAATATGTCGTATTCATAACTCAATTCAGAGCAGCTCAGATCTGTCACAGCATGATAGATAAACCTTTTGTGTGAGGGAGATGCACTTGCCAGCATGGTATCATTTTGACATAAGCAGATCAGGCTACAGTTATACTTGTGAATAACCTTCATAATTAAGATACTTTTTGCCCTTAGTCCATTTCTTATGTTAGACTCCCACCTTCATACTCAGCCTTCATACTGGTATTTCTGTTTTTGTGAAAAATAATATCCAATTTGAATGTATGCTTCCAAAGACAAGAGATTATCTTTTAATATTGTATAAATAGTAAAGGAGTGTAAGACTTACATAAAATTATTAATTCACAAGATAATATTTCCTCTTTGCTTGAGATATGCCAAACTGTAAGGGGAAATACAGGGAAATGAAAGGCCTTCCTACAGCAGCAGGCAGACTTCATTTTATGAAAGCTTTTTAGCTAAACTGCCAATCCCCTCTAACATGGAGGGGAAAACCAGCAAAATTTCTCTTGAAAATTATCAGGATAATTCACTGAGGCATTCAAAAGGTCCATTTTCAGTGAAGTGGGACACTCAAGGAAATAATCAGCCTCTATTGCCCCATGTCTGCCTTTCACGGTGTGTTGAAAATGAGAGGGAGCAGCTTGGTGGACAGAGCAATCGATAGAGCAGCTTGTTAAGTATCAGCAAAGGTGATACTTCTCATTCAAGCAACCTTTGCGGAGAGCACATACACTGAATAAAGTTTTGAAGGAAATCAAAATAAATGAGAAGGATTTTTGATGCAGACAGATTGATCAAAATATGAAGAGGGCTGCCTTTAACTCTTCTAGGAACGTTGAAGTCAGAGCTACAACAGGGACTGATAAAATGTGATACAACCTTTGGCATTTGATGTGGGCATTTTTCTAGGTGGGAGTCTTTGAGATTCTCAGTATTCCATAAACAAAGCAAAACTCCAATGCATACCATTTTTATTCTACACTTCTGTACTTTAGCTTTTTGGGCAGCATAGTCTGTTGAAGTTCTTGTGTGCATGTAATTATCTACCTTCAACCCTACATGCAGGCATCCCTGCACCACTTTGTGAATACTTTGGTCAAGTGTCTCTATATGTGGCCTCAGTGATGACTCCTATTGGAAATCAGTCCAGTTTAACATTCTGCTTTCACCTCTACAAGAAACTCTCAAGCAAGCTAAAGACAGACCTCAAACTGTAGTGTTATTCGGGGAGAAAGTTCTAGTTTTCCTTGAGATAGCCTCCTATGTGTGGAGAACAGAGGAGTCTCTGAAGATGTGTGTCATATACTTGCAAAGATAGGAAGGATCTGAGTTTGGCAAGACTAGGACTTGTGTGAAACAAAAGGATTGCAGCAGGCTTACCAGAAGAGGAAATAGAGCAAATTAACCCCAAGTCTCTCAGTAGGTTTAGTTCCCATCACCATCTGGAAATCAACAGAGGACAAGAACTGGTCATCACTGAGAATAGAGACACTGGTATTAGTGAACTATGAAAGAGTCAAGGCTGGACAGACCTACACAGTCAATGTATCAGTGGACAAGGGAATGCTGCAATTAAATGGATGGCACAAAAGGGGCAAGAGCTTTTAATATTCTTCCTCTGAACCATCTTCCGTCATATGCACAAAAGGAGTACAGTTTTTGGGCTTTGCTAGCACAGAGCAGAGGTGAAAAATAAAGACACTGGTAGTATGTTTATTCATTTATATAAGCCTATTCAAATGTTATAAAGAAAAAGGTTAGACTTATGCAGGAAGAACAGGATTAATTGATGTGAAGGTTTGTGCATATGATTTCAGATCTTAAAACACAATGAATAAGCATTTTGTTGGAAGTCAGAAAAACAGAGTAGTGATCAAGGTGTGTTTTAGCTACTTGAAATAAAAGGACAAGATATTGTGGATTGAAGCACCACAGAAAGAACCAATCTTCTGCCAGGAAATAATCAATTCAATTCTATAGGATGTACCATGGGCTCATGTATTGTCAACAAAGAATTTCTTTACTGTCCTTTAAGCAACCTGTGCTTAAAGACAAATGTATTTATCATATGGCAAAAGAGCAGTGCAAACCCCCAGACCAGTACCACGTCTTCACAGAAGTTATTCATTGGAGATGGCCTGCAACATAACAGTGACTTTTAAAAATTTCATCAGTGGTGGGTGTGCTTCCTGCACTCGTCTTATGCAGGATATTAAAAAAAAAAAACTCCATCCATCTGACCCAGGCAACGGCATATCTTTTTCTGCAGATATTTCATTCTGCAATCCATTGCATGTAGTAGCATCCACAAAAATCTTTCCCCTGCTGAGATCATTAGCATTTGCTACATGCTGTTCAACCAACCAGTCCTCTGCTGTCGAGCGCTTGCATCCCAGGGAATGCCTGCTGAGGAGCTGAAGGGAGGTTGTCATGCAACTCCAGGAAAATGCTTTTTTTTTTTTTTTTAAAGGTTCTGAAGTGGTGGGTGCGTGTCACAGATTGACATCACAGATCTGTGCACATAGCGAGGCATTAAGCTGCTAGCTCCCTGTGACAAGTTTTCGTTTACAGGACTGTTGATCTTCACACACTGTCATCCTGCTCCTTGCTGTCCCCAGCAATTTCTCTTGCTTTTAGAGCAAAGTGCAAAACTTCAAAATGCAAAATATTTTGTCCAAACATGCTGAGGAGCCCTGAAGCTGGTTTTTAGGGGTTTTTTTTGTTGTGTGGTTGTTTTGTTTTTTTTCCCAGAGTCTCTGGGGCTTCAAAAGCAAACTGAGGGCACCAAAAAACCTCCACAAGAGATTGGGTTGGAGGAAAAGAAATATGACCCCCCATTTCTGCTGTCAAAGAAGAGATGTCACCACTCTGTGCTGACTGGTGTGGATGGACCACAGGGCCTTCACTGGGAGTGAGGCTATGGTATGCTACGGTGCACTGGAATTGGCAAGGACCACTTTTTTAGGCATAAGCAGATTGATGCAGGCTGCTTGGCACAGCTCTTCTAGGTCACTTTGCTGGCAGGGCATTTCCTGGTAGAGCTTTGTCGATTTTTAAGGTTTTAATCTTGTGCTTTACAAACAGTTTCATATCCCTTGCCTTGGTCTATCCACATTATGGAGGAGATTATTTACTGCACTTTAGTGTTTCTAGACAATTAAAAATATTGTAAACTTTCAGTGAACTTCTGGTTAGGTGTTTCTGTTTAAATATATTTGGCTTTGTAAAATAAGATAAGATCTTAATAATATTATTATTAAGATACCAGATCTTAATTTCATTCATACCAACCTATATCTGGGATAGTTCAGTTTCAACATAATCATTTCTGATTTGCTTGGCACATTTTAGTTTAATATGCAGCCTATAATGCCTAGTCCTTAAACTGTATGTTTCACAAAGGAGAAGCAAACAAGTGAAACTATCAAAATACTGCCATAAAGCAGAATTTGTTAATACTCCGTGATTATAAAGGCTTTAATCGTATATTAAGTCTGCCTGTGAGGTAGTTCTATCTTTTACCCTCAGAATCAATTAACTGTATTGAGTGTCTGTAAATGGCAATTTCTCAGGTCACATGTGAATTTAATTGCAAATGTTCAAACACTTTTCAATACTTTCTTGCTCCGTATTTTTCGGTTGGGTGACTTTTCAGCCCTGACAAAGCATCAGTTGTAATTCTGAATTCAGTTTTGGTTGCTGTATGTAAAGAAAAAATAGCGTCAATTGGGAATGAGTCAATGGGATGTAACAAAAATGAACAGAGATCTACAATACAGCACTTATGAGGAAATTATGGAAACTTTTAAGTGCGTGACCTGAGCAGGTTGTGGAGTCTCCACAGCTGGTGGTGGTTCAAAACAACTTAATGACCAGAGGTTAGAGTAGATGACTTCTTTTGTTTGTCTTCAGCTCAATGATCTTGTATAAAGTCTTAGAAAATAAAAATGTTATTGCAAGATATGCAATAAAGCAGGCATTTTTAAGTCCTATAAATAGTATTCTTGCAAGATTCCTCCGAGACACAAAAGATTCTTTGGAATTGCTCCTAGACAAGCTCTTACATATGAATTTTCCCCTATCCTAGAACAGTTCAGCACACTTCACCATTAGGCATCCAATTAGTGAGTATTTGTCTAGAGAGCTATTACCAGTGCTGGTGATTTGTTTCCTGGAGGAAAATGGCAGTACGTTGTCTAATCAGCATTTGGAAGAATGTTCTGGTTTTGAGGCAGGAATAGGGGAAAGTCACAGGCACGAAGGAATCCAAGCAGCTCCTGTGAAGGGCTGCTGTCGTAGGCAGCGTGATACCAAGTGTTGTGACAGCAGGGGGTAAGATGTGGCACTTCACATGCTCAGTGTTAGGAGACTGGGTGCTGAGATGCTGAGGATGAAGGAAAAGAAAGGTAACATTTACACATGCCTTCCAGGTCACCTCATTCTTCTCAGCCCCAGCTGAGGATTTCTGATGGCAGTTAAAGGGAAATAGAAGAGAGAAAATGCTTTTGGATCACTGCCTGGACTCACCAGACTCTGGGATACAGACTCTTGATCTTGGCCTCGCTGCTACGTAGGAGCATAATGGCTCCGAAGTTCCTAAGCAAAGAATATGACATGGCAGCATATGCCTGCAAAATATATCAGGGTCAGCATCGGTCTGTGTCTTGCAAAATTATTAGGGATCAGTGACTTTAAGAAAAATCCTTACAATTTCTCCTTTAAGGGCATGTTCAGATCAGTGTCTTTGATTTTTATTTTGTGTGTATGTGTTAATAAATATGTAAAAACACTCTGTTCCTCATGCTGTATCCAGTCCTTTTTCTGTAGATCTTCAGAGAGAATCTTAAGGGCTAATCCTAGTGTAGTTGAGCAGTAATTTATTCCTGAAAATAATAATAAAGAAGTGTTGTTAACAGAATTCTGTACAAAGCCTAGAGAAACTAAAAGTAAGGGGTGAAAACTATACAAAATAACACCTCAAAACTTCCAGAGAATGTTGGCTATCCTCAGGGAAGTAGAGTCTTGCTCTAGAGTGCGAGTCTTGCTTTCCTAGGCTTTTCCAAATTAGACAGATAGCTTAGTTCTGTGCAGTGAACCAAGCACAGTAATATATGACAGTTCATCTTTTCAGGTGCATTAGCCCTTTAGAAGCCTACTGTAATACTTCTGGTCCTTCTGGATTAATAAAAACATTATTCAGAGTAAGAGGCTTCTATCTTTTTGTTTGCACTGTTCTTTTGCGAACTAAAGTTATTAAAAGTTTAGGAAAAAAATATTTGGGGTTGGTTCAGCAGTTCCAATTAATTCACTGTTTCATCAGCTGCTTTAAAATTAAAGGTGGCATAGAAATAGCTTCAGCTGTTCTTAGGTACTTGTTTTTCTGCTTTATCTCCCGGGTCCAAAAGACTATGCTTGAAACAGGTAAATCTTCATTAGTTTCCTACATTGAATAATAAGTTCATATATCTTGAGCTTTCCTGCTAAATTTTGAAATAATTTTTCATTAGGAATATAATAGTAATCACATCTTCATTAGGTCTGTTTTTCTACATGGATTAAAATGGATGCTCAAGTCCTTTGAATCTAATTTAAATGAATTTTGTCATTGAGTCTCTTGAAGCTATCTCTCCAGCATTTGTCAGATAACTCTAAAAAGGTGGTGATACTGTGGAGGCAAAAAAAAGTTTAAAAAACCCTGATGGTTCTAAAAGCAACTGAGCAGTTTATTAGTGGCTGCTTACAAGAGCTGGGGTGCTTTTACATTGTTGTTTCTGGCTGTTACTATTGCAAAGATGAAAGAAAAAAATCTGTAATTCTACTTGCTTCGAATGTGGATTACTTCTTAGTTTTACAGGTGCTATCTTGTGAGTATAACAGAAATGAGGTTAGTACCTCTGAGTAATGTTTTTTCTTCATTTGCCTCCAGGCTCTCTACTTCGTTGAAAATGTACAATCTTGCTGATACAGGCCTTCTCTGCAAAAAGAACCAATATGAAAATTAATATTTAATACAAAAAGTATTGTGGGAAAGCCTTTGGCAAGATAAGGTTTTGATCATAACCCTAAAGGTTAATTTTAATAATTTGGGATTAAATCCAATAAAAATTAATATTCACTTCCTTTGGCTTTAATTTAATCATAATTTGTGACAATATAATGTATTTAAATGGAATTTTATTTATAAAACCTTTACTTAAAGGATAATGGGAAAACGCTACCTGAGAAGGAAGACAATATGTCTTCTAATGTCCTAAAATGACTTTCAATTCAGCAAATCTCCAGAGATTATAAACTGAAGCATCAAAATCTGAGTTTTATTCAGAAATTTGACAATATTTCTCTTCCATTCCTGTCTTTGAATATTCTCATAGATAAAACAACAGAATGAAAACATTTTTTATTTTCTTCAGTTTTCGTATTTCATCATTGCAGCTGTAATTGCTGCATGCAGTCAGTTTATAAACTACTGGAAGAAAGTCAAGAGGAATTTAAAAGAATGTGGACTTTTGTGCAAAGCTTAACATTGTTCTGTCTTTAACATTGCCAGGGGAAATGTCATGTCTGCATCTGTGCTTACACTAATAGGCAGTTAAAAGTCTCTTTAAGAGTAGATTTGCCCTTATTTACTGCATATTTTGTATTCTATTACAGTTGCCAATATCTGTTTCATATCTCTGGGGTTTTTTTTTTTCCCTTCTCACCATCCAGAAGAAATATAGTCAGATTATTTTTTTTTAAAATTCAATCTATCTTCTGTTATCTTCACAAGGAACAAGATCACAGGGAGTAGATTTTATGGGTGTTCAGAACATGGCAGTTATTTTCCATGTAATATACATGCATGTATATGCCATTAAAAGTTTATATAAACTACAATATTTTGGAGGAAAAGGAATGTCCTTATCCTAAAATTGTTGTTAATTTGAGTACTAATCCAATTCTAACACTACTTAATTGTAGAGAGAGTTTTATAGATTCCTTTTTTTTTTTAAGAGACTATTTCCAGATTTATTTATTTGGGTACAAAATCTTGGCCATATATGTGTCTAGCATGGGTGATCTTTGACTTGTCAACTGTGTTGACCATTGAATGTGCAA
Organism: Scolopax mira; assembly: GCA_004320125.1. NCBI lineage: Eukaryota > Metazoa > Chordata > Aves > Charadriiformes > Scolopacidae > Scolopax > Scolopax mira. The sequence continues at coordinate 93,340 of BJBW01003748.1, read as the reverse complement.
TTGAAAACATTTTGTATTTCATGTGCTGTGAATTCAGTTGCTCAGGAGGGACAGATCATAGAATCATAGAGTGGTTTGAGTTGGAAAGGACCTTAAAGATCCTGTAATTCCAATCCCCCTGACGTGGGCAGGGACGCCTCCCACCAGACCAGGTTGCTTAAAACCCCATCCAGCCTGGCCTTGAACACCTCCAGGGATGGGGCAGCCACAGCTTCTCTGGGCTACTAAAGAGTGGCTGGGTGAGAACATATCTTTCCCCACACTATTTTACTCCCTACATCATTTTCTACATGACAAAGACACTCTTATCATCATTACTTATACTTCAACTTAGCAGATAAAAAGGAAAAATGTTATATCCTCAACTGTCTGGTATTGGCTAAATACCAGCAGAATATTATGTTGCTTTTTTTTAAATGGTCAGACCTACAGTGAGAGATTTTTTTTTTTCCCTCTAGAAGGATTCAGTAGGTCATACCTGTAATATGCTGACTGACGCTTCCTTGCTCTCACCTTCAACCTGAGGTGGCATCTTCTATAGGGATTGTTCATACCTATTTCTGTAAACTCATTAATCTACCTGTGTAGAGCCAGTGATGCTCTGTCACTGCATGGCCCCTTGGCCTTTCTCCAGCTTTTCCTTCTCAGCTGTTCAGCTGTCAAACCTTCAGGTAGTTTGTTCAGGTAATGCTGCCTGATAAACCAGTGCTCGGATTGATCACAAATACAAACAAAAAAATAAGCAGAAGTCATTGGCCTTTGAAACAAGTGAGTGTCATCTGCTAAGAGGACCAGGTTCCCAGTTACAGTGCCCTGTCCTCTGTCCGTTTCCATTTGGCTCCACAGAAGTAACTAGATCTGGACTAAGGCTTAGAGTTTCAGACAGCAATAAATTCTCTGTGTGCCTTGTTTTTCTGAGGTGTTTCTATCTAAACACACAAGTTCCCAGTATCTAACAGCGCTTTGTCTCTGCTGTGTGAATAAAGGGTATTCTTGTATGGCCTTGTCACTGTTTTGAGCAGGGGTGTTTCTGCAATAGATTGTTGTTGAATGATAAATTTTTTTTAAACCAAAAGTGATATCACATGCTTTCCTTTAGTGATTTTATGTACTTTTTAATATATCTGCCACAGCTTATAGAAATGAAGAATAGTACACACTATGTACTATCTGGTAGGCACAATTCCACTGAAGTTAAATAATATTGCTTGGGTACTAAAATTTTCTGGGGGAAAAAAAAAACCAAACAAAAAACCAAACCCAAACAAAACAAAAAAACCCAAAGGAAGTAATTGAGTAACTTTTTTCTGAATGCTATAATATAGGTGAGTGAATAAGCTACTTAAAAACATAAAGAGAAAATAAGTTCTTGGATCCAGTTATTTTATTTAGATAGAGCTGCACTCCTTTAGTCAAGTTTCAAAAAATAAATTATTAAATGAAATGTAAACAAACTTTAGGAAGTACTTTTGACAAAAGAAGGAAGAAGAAAGCCAAACCTCCTTTCTCTGTGACAATAGAGAGAGACAGGAACAGAACACTTTTGTTTGTGATAATAGATATTGGATTTCCACTTTCCTTCAATGTCTAAACTCTTGAAGGTAAATGTTAGCCTAGCAAGAAAAGATAAAAAAATCCCACCTTTACAGAAACTCACGCATCTGCCCTTAAGAATAAAATCTAAGTGACCTAAATTCTCCGGCCTACATGGCCTGAACTCTAAAATTATTCTGAACCTGAGAAGTCCATAGGACAGATATTCCTGTAATAAGAAAAGGAAGGCTGTCTGTAACTATTGGTGTTCATGGGTGGGGGAAATATGACATGCTGATATGGCTGTTTTGTACACTCTCATCTCACAAGGAAATAGCTACAGAAATAAGAACTACATTTAGGGTGTTAGGGTGATAATAGATGGCAGCAAGATGGGACTCCAGTGGGAGATAAACAACCACAACATAAATGTGTGCAAATGGGAAATGGCAAAGTCTGTTGCTGTTGATGCAGAGTAGATTGCTTGAGGTGATCTTAATTTGATGCTGCCTATGAAATACACACAGCATGCCCACCTGCTCGGGTTTATTCCCTGTTCAGTAATGTTGATTTCAGAGTGTAATGCTTTGCCAAATATGGTTTAAGTACACTATTTTTTTCAAATGTATAAGTCAATATTCATTTCTCTTCAGGCAATGTGTATCTAAGTAAGGGATAAGACCTGTCCTTTTAAATTTTCCTTATCTAATTAGAGTGAAATAGAGCTCTAATCAACATTGGAACGGATAGACAAAATCAAATCAAATAAAATCCAGAATTATGTGAGAATATGTGATTAAGGAGAAGTATAAAAGAATAGTTGGTCATTCTTGGTAAAATTGTACTGCAAACAAGTGTTATTTGACATGACCTTGAAGTCTTACATCAATCTCTTCTTATCTTTACTAATATGGCAGCTAAATGCACCATAAAGTTTTCATGGTTTGACCTAATCTGCAGAAATTCAATCTGCTTTTATTAAGAAAAAAAAAAGTAAATAAAATAGATTGTTTTAATTTCATGATAACAGAGGTGTAAGCACCTCCAGAATGTGTTCTTTCTATAGTGCTTTTTTATATTGTTTTATTTAAGCAAGAATGATCATTGTGAGGAAATTACTAAAAATAATGCATTATCTTTCTGTGTATAGACAAAAACAGACTGAATCTGCCAGGTGAGGTGTTTGAAGGAGTATATTTACTACATTGTTTTGGCTGCTTGCATTTCATCTTATTTTATCTCCCTTGCCACTCAACAGTGTGAATGGACAAAGTTTGACACAAAAAAAAAAAAGGAAGTAGAAAGGAACTGTCAAGGACAGTCAATAAGAATATCGGATTAATATATTGTCAGCTGAGAAACTAAGACAAAGAAGGTTGCATCATTACTTCTAGTGTTGGTATTAATAGAATATGTGACAAATTCATCTGATTTAGATGAGATTAATTTGGTCAGGAGGTGATTTTAAAAAACACTCCAACTCATTACTCATTTTATAAAAAAAGGCCTCAGTCCAGTATAGCGGAAAATAGCATAAAAGCCAGTGCACGTAAGTAATCTATCACCCAGAGTACCACTTTTTGCTACTGATTATCTTCTTCTGAAGAAGTATGACTGAGATAAACTAAAAAGCTACAAGAAGGGTAACTCTTAACAGAAAACGTTGTCGCGCTTAAATTTAGCGTTCTTTTGGGAGAAAAAAAATTCTAGGGTGCTACTCATGCTGGTATAAATCATAAGGGAAACACTTCTTTAATTAGGCATATGTACTGAAAAAGGGAAACGGAGATCTTATATAATTGAGCTATCGAGCAGCTCTGCTTTTCAATTTGAAATGTGTATTCATTCTAGCACAGGTCAGCAATTGGCTGTCAAACCTTTCAACTCTCTGCAGGAATGGTCTCTGTCTTTCTAATTCTGGGAAGATTCAATTGGTCATTGGCAGAAGTTTCCAGTATTACTTGAAATTCATCCAGTTAAATGAATTCTACATTCCTGAGTGTGAATGCAGACAGCCAAGAGCAGTGCCAACATTAATTTATCCTTGTATATGAGCATAATGTCATGGAAGGCCAATTTATCTAGTCTATCTCCCAGTCAGCACACAGTTGTTACCTTATTTCTATCAGGTTCCTTTCCTAGTCTAGTTTAAGGGATTATATTGTACTTCATAACTGAGTATGGATAGGAAAGGGATGACTGGTGCATATCGAAGGCTTTCCTTAATTTGCTTTATTTTACATCAGCAGCTACAAGGCAGGTAATTGCTGCCTTCTTTGCATAGAACTCTGCTGTTAATACTGAAGAAACTGAGTGTCAATCCTGGATTTTAAAAGAAATTTAACTAAAACTGTAACTCCAAGTGGCCCAGAAGAAACTGACTGTAAACTAAAAATCCTTACTGCTTCAGTAATCTTGAGGTCTTATCAACATCTTCTCAAAGAGAAGAGAAAGAGAAGATTTAAGCACTCTAAAGTCAAGTCAAAATTACTCAACTAAGTTCCCCTCCAAATTTTTTTTTTTTCCCCTCCAAATTTTCACTCCCTTTTCAGTCAGGAACCCACTAGGTTGCCTGGACCTCTCACCCTCATTTTCTGTATTATCTTGGACTTTTAAATTTTAATTTGCTTGGCATTGAATATGCAGTTACATAATGGTAAAAATGCAACGATCAACTCTATGGCCACTACTTGCTATATAAGTAGCCTTAAAATGAGCAAGCACCAGTAGTTTCAGGCAGAGAAACCCCATGTCCTGCTCCAGTCCCCTGCTCTCCTCCTGTACCCACTGTTGGGCTTCTCAGCTCAGGAGAAAAGACAGGCTGAGCACCCCTTTCTCTCTACCTACACATTGCCTCCCCTTAATTTGCAAAGTGCAGAATAAGCTGCCTCACATATTAAATCAGTAGAGGTGAGCTGAGATATCTTCAGTGTGGATACTCTAATATCAAACCAAATCTTTCTCTACTAGTCTTTAGTACCAGAACAATATTTAAGGAATAAGATTGTGGAAGGAGGAGGTGGAAAGCAACAGTTTTGATATCAAAAGATTGACAAGCACAGTGGGGATCCTGGCACTTTCTTGAGCTGCTGCCTCTTGCCAAGCAATAAGTTTCCTAACGAAAGATCTCATCCAAGAAGCTGCATTAGATTGGCTGAGAATCTGGGAGGCGCTTCCCTTGTTATTCATGAAATCCTAATGACCCTTTTAAATAGGCTTAACAGAAGTAAGGCATGTGATGATATCACAACTTATCCACAGTGACGCTGCGAGACAGAGCATGGTGGATTCAAAAAATACATTTTGCAAATATGTGTCCAGACACTATTATTCTGTGAATGACATACAGTATTGGGGGATCACAGGGGATTTTCTGTATTTTAAACCAGTGCTTCCTAGGTTTACTGTGTGATCATTTAGGTTGGAAAGGATCTCTGGAAGTCCAACCACACTCTAATCAAAACAAACTTCATGTTGATCTGTAAACTGTGTCAACAGCAAAATCAAGTTTGTGGGGTTGGATTTACTGTATTTAGTCCGAGATAACTCAAATTGTACTTCTTGCAGGCAGCTAAAAGCTAAGTTGGGAAGAATCTAATTGGGAGTCTGTAACTCCTTGCTGAGTTCCCTTGAGAAATCCCCCAAGGAAGAACATCTTTGCTATTAGACAAATTCCTGCTCTGCTTTGCACTTGCATCCTGGGGCTATGAGCTCCAGTTTATGGAACAGGCGTAATCCAAACCATTTCTTGAAAACTAAGGAAAGAAAGAACACCTGCTTCTTTAGGTCTAAATACTGTGTAGTTTTTTTTCCAACAATTAGTCACAGCTTTTGGTTTGAAGGAATGGCAAACTTAGTTCAAAACATTTAGGATATTTACTTCTACATTGGACTGATGTTGATATAGATGCAGTTATGAGGTAATTATAGGTCGCTGGTACCAACAGCTCTAGCTACTAATTTAGGCTTTATCTCAGTCACTGTAAAGTTTCAGTCTTCTCAAATATTTTGTTCCTTGGTAGATTTGTGATGAGTTTATTCAACTGTCAGCTATACATAGTTTAAGATCCCAGCAAAGTTACTTCATTCTTGATACAAAAATCACTTTTTTGTTTATGAACAAGGAGGAAACAGTTTGCTAAGTAGAATGTGCGTTTCTTTGCTGCTGGTCATGAAGCTGTTGCTAAGAAACAATGGTGATTTTACTTTCATGAATATATTTTTCATGAAGTCTGAGCCAGAAGCCTAATCACTTTAGATCTAACTAATGTTAGAATGTAATGAAACTGAATTTAAAATGTTGTTTCTTCATGGTGGTATTCTGCTCATTTCAGAACCATAATGGATTAAAAAAATAAAGATGACTTCAATGAAATGGTTTTCTGATATAACATAGTTTGGGGGTGATGGGGTAAAATGAATGGTTCAATGTGATGGTAAAAAACAATAGGAGGTATGATTAAAGCATGCATGTCTCTTATTATATGGTATTGTATCTGTTTATTTCTATCAGACTCAATTGGAAACCAGCTGATAAGTCCTTTCATTTATTCTTGTTGTATAGGAGACCTCTGACATAGCTGATTCCTCCTTTCTTTTACTGCTTTTGAGTCTTAATTTCCCTTGATAACAATCGCTTTTGTCAAGTGACAGAAAAAGTAATTAAAGATGTTTATAACTAACTCATCTCTCTGCCAACAAACGAAATAGCTAAACAACTGTGTAAGAATGACAACAATAACTAGACTTTATGAATAATGGAAAATTGGTCTCGTATTATTTGTCCCAGTAGACGTGGTGGTCGTGGTATTGATTTCCATACAGCCAAACTGCAATGATTCAGAATTATAGCTATTGCTCTATTGAATATTGATGAAAGCATAAATACAGTCATCCTCATTACAAGATAACACCATCCTCAAACTGCACTGGTTTGCTACACTGGAAGTGAAGAATTACCACAGATAGTCAGGAGTATGTTAACCTGAAAAAAACCCCAACTTATTTTTTTTTAAAAAGTAATTGAGTACCAATTTCTTTCTTGTGAAATAATAATGAGAAAATTTTGGCTGTTTTGCACTATAACTAGGGAATGCAGTACAGACTAAGTCAAATAAAAATCTTATTTCTCCCCAAGAGTAGAGGAAAATAGATATGTTAAAGAGACAATGTTTCTTTACATTGTAAAGTAGTCAATTAGTAGAAATATTTATTTGTAACCATCATAGTAAAGAGAACTGTTGGGTGTCTCACTGAGATGAATATATTTCTTATATACATGTTATGCAAGCAAATGGTACATGCACTGCTTAAAATTTTGACATATACCAATGTGACTGCACTTACCATGTTATCTGAAATTGGAGCTTGCATCAGTTACTTTTCTCAAACTCTCAAAATTCTTGCTAAAAAAAGTCCATTGCAGTTGGCAGCCCTACTTCTTCCTACCATGCTATGAGAATTTATATTTGTACAACACTAAAAAATATACCTTCAATTTGTTGGTTCCTAAAAAAAGTCACAAATGTAGCAATAAACACGTGCTATTCTGTCTCAAAAATGATCTGCTTGTCCTTACAGAAGGCTCATTTGATTTTTGGTTTCTCTTCCACAAGTTTATTTTCTTTGGACTAGTTTTGCCTTGAACTCACAGATGTTATCTACATATGTACTTATATATCCAGCATGAATATATACATATATATGGTGGAAATGCTTATGGCCACTGGGGTGAAATAGATGCAGTATGTATTTGTTAAGTAAGTTGAGTAAAATGTTCTCTAACCCCAGAATCCAAAGGAAGATGACATAATATAGCCAAAAAAAAAAAAAAAAAAAGGAAAAAGTTGTTTTTTCTTAGTAATTGACTGCAAACCAGCTTTTATTCTGCCTGAATGTAGGGACTTGAGGTTAGCTGATTAGTCACAGGGTGATAAGAATTTGTTAATTTTGCTTTATGAGTTTCCAAAGCCATATATTTTTGGAGAGTCTTCCATGCGATCAACTTTGAAATATGTGTTGCAAGTCTCTATAATAATAAATTACAAAAAAAAAAAAAAAAGCAATTAAAAGAGAGAACCTCTGCCAGAGCACCATACTTTGTAGGAGATTAGGAGAGGGGCAAAGCTTAGTGCCTTCTGTATGAAGGCAGGTTGTTCATAACGAGGCAGGAAGAAGCAGCCAGGGAAATTTGGAAAGAAAGAGATGTGGTAAGAAAAAGCATCGTTGTAAATACACTTTTCTACTTTCCCCTTGCTTTTTTTCCCCCAACCCTTGAATTTCAAACTTCACTCAGCTGAGCTTTTCTCAGCTAGTAGCGAACATCCCATCAGTCAATTTTACTTTTGACCATTTCCGTTGTGATGTGTAGATTTCTTAACCTTTGCAGATGTTGTACCTGTATAAATTAGCACTACTGAAGGATTAGCATTTAGAAGATTTCTCAGCTCAAAAATCTGGAGTACAGCAGGGGTTAGATAGTTCTTTACATTTCCTTGGACGCTCTATTGTTAAGACTACAGAAGGTGCACATAAAAGAACAGAAACACTGAAAACAGTAAAGATATGGCATGTTAATTGAAGATCTATCTTGACTGGAGAAATTCATTATACCAGCTTGTCTCTAGATAAAAATTAAAAATAATCAAAACCAAAACAAACTAAAAAAATCCCCCAAAACCAAACTATCAACAAAACCCTCAGCAGAATCTGTGTGGGATTATAATCATGCTAATTTTTCTAATTCTCACTTAGTTGCTTTTGTTTTGGTTCCAGATTTTACTTCCCCTGTCCCTGGATAGTCAGTGCTATGGCTGGCAGTCCCCAGTAGCTCCAAACTTCCTTGCTCCTCCTACTGATGGTTTCTACCAATGCATGAGAAGCACACGGGAGCCATTCACCCTTTGCTAGTGCATTTTGACAGTACTCTTTAGCAGCTTTAGTAAATGTAACTGCAATACTTTATGTAAGTAAATTTTGGTCTGCCTACATCAGGAAAATTGCACCCCAACCACAAATACCAATTTGCAGTCCTTAAAAGAACTGTAAAGGGAAAGACAAGCGCTTCATGTTAGGAAGATTTCTGGAAGATTTTGGTTTTCATTGAAAGAATTGTAGTATATTCCACAACAAAGCAGCAGGTCATAGATTAAGCTTTTTATACCAGGAAATTGTCTGACAGAACAGCTTGTGTGTGGAGAGAAGCAGATCTCACTAAGGGAAATCTCTAGGTTGTTTTGGTTTTTGGTGTGTGTTGTTTTTTTTTTTTTCCGAGTATGATGAATCTGATGTATCTTTTGGGACAAGTTTCAGGAGTTCTAAGAATTGAAAAAAAAAAAAAAAATGAGGGGGAGAAATTTCAATTTCATAAAAGTTGAACAAGCAGTGGTGGGAATAGAAGGAGAGTGACAAAAGGAGCCAGACACCAGAGTCCTATGTGAGTAAATCCCCGATCCCATAAATTGCCAAGTAAGTCCATGTTTGTCATACAATTCTCTGTCTCTCCACAGAAGAAATCAGGGTGTGTGATAAATAATGTATTTTTAGCATGTTAAATAGTAGATAAGGGTGTAAGTTATCCCATATCATCTTTTCCATGTTTTCTAAAGCCCTATTAATATTTCTAAATATTTCATTGCCTCTGGAATCATCTGAAGTCCCACTTAATAGCATTTCACTGCAACAAAACTGAAACAAAGCAGCTGTCTCTCTCCCTCTCTCTCTCTCTTTGACAATATTACAAGATAGAGGTGCTATTAATGGAATAAAACAAATGCAGGCATCAGCTTCTGTTAACACTAAGAAAATCTACCTCTTCTGCCAGGTGCTGGGCAGCACACTCTGCTATGTGCTTTTCTTGGACTACTCTGAATTTCTTTTCTTCCTGAAAATAGTTTTGATCAAGTCTTGTCTCATAGTACTCTGCTGTGTAACATTTCTTCTGCTTCATTCCCCCTCTGCAAATTTGTGGTAAGTCAAGGATCAATGAAGCACTGGGATTCTGATGGATGAAAAGCATGAAATAATAATATTAAAAAAGGCCTATTATTATTATTCAGTATTTAGTGAGAAAAAGAAAAGTTGTAAGACCTATCAAACAGAAGAGGGCTAAAAGCACAGAATAACTGAAAAGAATTTTAACTTGTGGAAAAAAAAGTGTAATTCAACAATGGAGATTGCAACTCGTATATAGCTATGGCAATTAGATTTCTAGAATATAACCCTTAAGGAAAGACTTAAAGGAACAAGGGTGTTCAGTCTAGAATTCTCTATCTAAGAAAGAGGGGAGAGCAGATAACGGTCTCCATGAAAAGCATCTAAGAAGAAAAGGATGTGCCCTTAATGGAAAAGTTCATCAAGGACAGGTTAGACATTCTGAAAATCAGTCAGAAAGGTTGCTAAGTCTGCAAATAGAGTGAGTGGGTATATTGTCAACCTAGTTACTGAAGCTGCTTAGAAAGAAGTTAGGCAAACAAAGTAGAAGACAAAGTAATCTGGATGCATGCAATTGTTTATATGTGACAGATTTCCTTTATAAGGCGTGTGGTGGGGAGGATAAATTTACTCTGTGCAGCAGGCTGCAACCAATTTCCTCTGAGTGTTTGACCCTTCCTACTGTTGTCGATCCCAGTTTGCCCAGTGTTAATGCTGAAATAAGGCCATGCAAATAAAAGAGATGCTCTGACCTTCCGGTGTGCTACACCGTGTCCAAACAGGGTGTGGTTTTATTAACAGCTATGTAAGCAGAAAAGAAACTACTCTGCAGTTCAGAAAAATAGACTGAAAATCAGGCATAACCTTTGACAGTACATTAAAGCCACCTGGAAAAATTTTGTCTGGTTCTTTTCTGTTATTTAACAACTTTGAGTGAAGTAATTTTCACTGGAGCACAAGGACAATAATATCAGCTGGACATATCCAGGTTTTTCCATCTTTCTTACACTAAATAATATTGAATTTTCAAAAACAAACACAAAAAAAAGGCAAAGCTCCTGAAATCTATTTCTTTAGTTTATTTAAAGAGCATGTTAGTCACAGAGTAGGTCAAATGACATAAGAGCTCAAATGTTGCAGCTAGACAACATGTTGTGCTGTACAGTCACTCACGTTGTGCTATTTATAAATTGTTTTTAATTTAAATATAGCTGGAAAAATCCAAAACATGCACAAAACCCATAATGAACAATTTTTACAGTGCTCTTTCTTGAAAAACATAAGATACTTTCTCGCCACCATCAGTCCAATTGGTCCTCATCTACTAACAGCTTTATATGGAGAGGGACAGGAGCTTCCCTAGAGAAAGTGTCTGTATCCAAATAATTATGCCTTCAAAACTTATCTTATTAACTCATTTTTCTCTCCCTCTGCACTCTACCCCAAACTGCCGTTATCCGTGTAGCACTGGGACGTGGTTTCTCTTGGTTCTTTAAAGTCTCCTTGCTCTTGGTATGCAACGCAATTATATTGGCATATAGCAAAGATTATTTTTTATGATCTAAGGGAATAAATGATTCTGCATGGTGCCCAGAAATGTGTACAAAAATCTTTTTGTTTTTTTTTTTCTCAAGCAGAATTATTGAGACTTCACAGAGGGTACCACAGAAATTTTCAATTTCATAGGGACTATGAATAATTTATGACCAAACAGTGGAAGAAGTTGACTACGTTTTAAGACAAAACTTAATCATTGATTTTTATTTAAGTTTTGCCTGATTTATCTTTCAGAAAAGGGAATTTTAGAAATAGCCTACTGCATCATAGTTCTAGTGTCAAGCATACTGGCACGGAAACCTTATTTATATTAATCTGCAGGCGTAAACAATTAAAGGCTTAGCAAGATTACTTACGAATAGCTTCTCTTCCCCTCCTCCCTCCAAAAAACAAAAAACCCACAAACAAACAAAAAAAACCCATCACCCCAAAAAAATCCCCAAACTGGCTCCTTCAGTTTTATTCAGTATACATTGAAAACTACTGCTTGCTTTGTTCAATATTTTTTTTTTTACCCATGCATTACCTAATGATCCAATGGACTCCTTATCTTCATGTATGTAGAGAGGTAATTTTTACATTATCTAACATTTTCTTTTAAAGTCAATCCGTACATGATTTGTAACTATGACTGATTCAGTCAATTAATTAGTTATGCTGAACTACCTTTCAGAGTCTAGAAAATTAGCTGGTCTACCATACACCTGACATGGTTGTGAACAGAAAGTATATTTTCTCGCCGTAAGTGTTGATATTAGGTCTTGTGAAATCTGCTTTGAAAACGCGAATATGTATCCTGGCTTCCTTGGATCCACACTATTTAAGATTGATCAGCTTAATGAGTTGTGTGAATCACAAAATACACTGTGTACATTATAGGATGACAGAGATTTATCATTCCCTTTATCTCAACTAATCCTTGCTGTGCTCTGTCCCTGGTGGGAAGAAACTTCAGTGGGCAGCAGGAGAAAGGTTTATTCAATTCCTACAGAGGGATGAGCTGTTCAGCACAGATGTCCCTGAAACTTGTGAGAGAAATCTTTGTGTTTTGGCTTGATTCAAGATTAATTTGGGATACGTACTTGTTAAAAGCCTCCTGGAGGCAGATAGCATCATGTCTTTAATTAAGAGATATTGTGAAGATTCACAAAATTGAATAGGGAATAACTAATAATTTGCATTCTGTAAAAACGTTGCTTGAAGAGGATATGAAAATCTGTTTCCATTAAGAGATCACATCGTTTTACATTATAAAAAGAACCCATTCTAAAGAAGAAATATTTTATTTTGTGTCTCCTGCCTCTAAATGAGTTCAGTGCTGAAGGTCAGAAAAGATTGAAGGGTATTCTTACAAAGCCTAAAATTGCAGCCTCATTCTCAGGTTAAAATATATATTTATTTTAGTTTTCCGTTCTGATAGGTTATCATAAGGGTGGGACTTCAAAATTCAATTATCTGAATATTTTTTTATTTTACTTTTCAGTCCTCTCAAAGTCTGGGTTACTGCTTTGGTTCAGTTCAACTCCAACCTGTTAGTCTAGTGCAAGTGGTGATCAAGCCTCTTATTTATTTGTTTTTTGGTGGAAAGGGGTCAGCTTTTTTTCCTTCACAAGGCAGCAAGAAGCAGAGTGGAGTGGCAGGAAGAAATCAATGTACACATGACCCCAACCTCCTGTGCCATCACTCAGCTTACTGGGATTGGGATGGGCTGAATGTCACTGGGGCAAAAAAAAAAAGCAATCTGAGATGAGGAAAGGGGGAGATGACCCTAGGAATATGTTTGACTTGGCCCTGGAGAAGGGAGAGGAAGAAGGCTTACTTGTATCATTGTTTAATTAATTATATTTTCTTTTTATGGATATCTGAATCAGTGATTAAATGGTTTTGAGTTTGGATTTATTTCTTTTTACTTTTTAATTGTCTATAAATTAAGTAAATATATTCCACATCAAGATCGTTTTGCCTGTGGCAATAGGTAAATAACTTTTTTTTTTGCATCAGTGTACATTAGTGAAGACATCCACGTTACTTTTTTCCTCGTCTTGTTTCTGCAGATCCTCACTTGAATCCATATGGATGTAAGCTTTCCCTTGGTTTGTTTTCAGAACATGTTTCTCCTTTTCCAGATGATGTGCTCTATGTAGAAATGTTCAGTGTGCACTTTGATTTGCTTCTACTTATGTGAAGATCAATCATCAGACCAACATTCTTATGATGAAAACGATAATACAAAATTATGAATAAATGTAATAACATACATTTGAAAATATTTTATGTAAAATTATAGAATCATAGCATCATTTGAGCTAAAGAAAATTTGAGTTGTCTAAGTGTTGAGAAATTCCATATTTTTAATCATGATATACCCTCATTTGGGAAATGCACAGGAAAAAATATTGTTCCTTATGTTTTTGCTATTAATAGTAGCATCCTGATACTGTCTGTTTGTTCAGCTTTGTTTCCTTCTTAACCCCTTTTCTGTTTCAGCAAAAGGGGCACACATTTACAGTATAGTTTCACAGGATCCTACCTTGGGGATTTGCTTTTAATTGTTATCGTAGAGGTTTTTGTTCTTGAAAATAATATATCTGAGCTTTCTAGCTGCGCACTGCTGCTCAGAACTTCCTTTGCCGTTTGTTTCAAAGGACTTTTTCTGTGGTTGACTTTTAACACCTGATTATATGGTGAGCATTATCTAAAAACTTCTTACCTAATGAAGGAGTCAGGCTGGCACCTGTCTCATGAGGACTATAAGAAATGCATCTGATTTGCATGAAATAACTGATGGTTTCTGTCTAATATTTAATATTCAGGTGCTATTTCTATAAATTACAAGTGGAAACACATACCATGTTGTTTTGATGTCAGTGCCAACACCATTTAGAACAATCAGAAGCCTCTTATTGCTAGGACTGTACTTAAAGGAAACTATACAGACTCAGTAGGGTATGCAGCAAATGACAGACATAACAGAAGACTGAGCTGAGAGGATGTAACTTCACTGGTTTCATAGTGATAAAAGAGCTCTGTTTACTTAACACATCTCACACACAAGAGTGAAGGCAGGTCCATGTTGGTTTACAGTTTACCACTATATAACCAGTACCTTGGGTGAGCTTCCCTTCAGCCTAACCCCAGAGCTTTCTCTGGGGAAGTTCTCATGAACTTGCTCCCCTTCCCCACTGGAGGGAGGGCAGCATGATGTCAGTAGACAAGCTGAGCAGTGGAGTACTACAAACATCACCAAGGCCATTACCTCTCAGAGGTGGAGCACTTATCTCTGCTGTGCTTCAGCTGAAAGTTGCCAAGGGTTGGCATCTTCTTGTTAGCTCTGAAATTCCTGATTTTACTTCTTTTATCTATCTTTTCTGCCTCATAAGTAAAGTCAGGGAGATGAACACCCATCCTTACTCCAATGCACACTCTAAATATCTGAAATAATTTGACAGTGAGTTGCAGTACCACTATTTCTGGAGTAGAACATCTGCATGTGATATTTACCATATGAAACGCTTAAGCATCCTGATCTTGTAATTGCAATATAAGCAGGATGAATTTGTTTAAAAATTGAATGTGTTAGAGCAAGTAGTAAAACCTAAGCATGACAGAGAAATTACATAGCCCCTTAGATTACAGCACAGACATATGAGTTAGAGCGTGTCTGAGTGTTACTAAACTAACCATGCTTGTCAAAGCACCTAATGCTGATCGAGGATGTGAGCAGATAATAGCTTGAATAAGAATCTTTACCTTAATATTAGTGCAGAGGACACAAAAGAGTGCCCTAATGCTGTTCCAGTCAGTGGCAGAGCTGATGACATCTCCTTAGGAAGAACCCATTTATTCCCTCCTCTTCCTCCATCTCTCTGAATCCTAATGTTTGCATGATCAGACAAGCGGAGTTAAGACTGTTACTCATCCTCAGACACAGTCGTGCATCCCAGCTCATGTGACACTAACTTTCTTTTTTTCAGGAGTTACATTTCAACCCATAATCAACAAGATATGTATTGTTCTGATACAGCTATTCACAATGTATACCGGTTTCTTCCCATTCTCTATTTTATCAATTAAAACCCAGAGTACAGTGTGTACTGAAATGCTGTACTGCATGACTGTTCCTCATGGGCTGTCATTTCTGGCACTAGGATCCTTCCCATTAGCTATTACACAGAGAAAGGATTAATTTTTCTGGGACTGGCGAGGGAGACCCTACTGTATGTTGCCTTACTACAGAAGAGGTAACGTGCTCGTTATCATCCATCAAGTATGTGTCAGATTTTCTATCTCTAAATATAAAAATACTGTCATTTAAAGTTCTGCTCAAAAGGAAATGGGAATTTTCCAGGCTGTACAACCTGCTTCCTTGGTATGGTAATCTACAGCCAGGAACTGTTCATTCACTGGTATTAAAATACAGTTCATTTTAATTACAGAAGCTTTTTGTCCATCTTCAGCGCTTTCATTTCTTCTCCTTGCCTTGTTATCCTTCACCATCTAGATATTTCTTTTTGTCACACAGTTTTTTTTAACATATAAAACTCTCTGAAAGTCCTTGTTGCTACGTTTATGCCAAAACCTGATGAAAAGTTAGATGGCAAAATGTTAAATGGGCATAAAAGATACCTTTGTCTTAGTCCCAATTATTTTGCACCAATAAAAAACCCTCAAATTTAATTCTTCCCCTGGAGAAGTACGCCTGCACCATCCCTTGTAATCAAGTCCAAATTCATTAGACTTTTTCAATAAATGTTTTCCGTGCATCCCTTGCATACCAATGGTTACTGTGGCAACCATAGTTTGCCCATTCAGGTTATTTTCCCAAAGCACATAACAAAGTTATCTCTTTTGCCTGCAAAATTCCGCAATATGTTCAGCTCTGAAACCTGGTATATCTCCTTAATTTTAGCCTTTTTTCTTTTTTTGTTTTTTTTGCCTCTGATGTCCTATGAACCTGCCAGACACGCCAGCTTTTACACGTACTTAATCAAGCCTACAGCTCTCTCTGATAGTCAATTCACTACAGGTAGTCTTGGCTAAAAAATTTCCTTTCCTAATTTTGGATGTGATTAATTCCACCAGCTCCAGCATAGCAGAAACACCCAAACTCCCTGGAAACCATGCTTGTTTCTTTGTCCTGTTATTTCTTTAGGAAGTAATGGAATTTAATTTGCCCCATTTAATTTCTCCCTCTAGAATTCAAAAAAATATTTCATGATCAGATGAATTGTCTCCCACTAGGTCTGTTGTTTGACACCAGAACTGATTTGATAGTTTTCATTCAAACATGAAAATAGCACCACATTATCATAATAGGCAGTTTTCCAGAAAAGTGTAAGTTTGGGCGTATTTCTCTGCCTTAACTCTTTGTCACATTTCAAACACGCTTAAGTAAGACATGTCAGCATTTTCTAGGTTAAAATAAATGTGTTCAAAACTATTTTCCATTTAAATAAAATATATGTACTACAGGGTATGTAGCCTTCATAAAAAGAGCTTCTAATAAAATATGAAATTTCAATATCCTTCATATAAAAAATTTCCCGCTGTGATGAGCCTGAAAATATTGTCAATTTAGGTAATTTACATTCGTGAGCTTCTGATTTTTGTTGTCCATCACTCCATCCATCCATCCATCCCCCAAATTAACATTAAATTTTCAAAACCTCAGGTTT
The DNA here is from genome assembly GCA_004320125.1 of Scolopax mira. Taxonomy (NCBI): domain Eukaryota; kingdom Metazoa; phylum Chordata; class Aves; order Charadriiformes; family Scolopacidae; genus Scolopax; species Scolopax mira. The sequence continues at coordinate 76,643 of BJBW01003748.1, read as the reverse complement.
GTGTAGGTTTCCTATGGAGATGAACTTAGTACAAGTCACCTATCCACACTTGTCTTTGTTTAGTAGGGAATATAACCTGCACTATTGGGTGGTAACAGCATTTTCCAATGCTTTCTGAGGAGGTCAAGTACTTTGTTTCCTTTTGACCACTCAGTCAATGTACTTGTTATTCCAAATTTTATCAAATAAGTTTGTCTTCTAATTGCTCTTGACACTACACGAGAGTTACTAAAGGTAACAACCTTTAGTGGTACCCATTCATCTTCCTACTGTTCAAGGGGTAGGGACTCTTTCCTGTTTGGGATTCCTCACAGTTCTTTGGATGGAGCCGGCAGGAGACGACAACTCTATTTGCTTGTCACTTCCAATTGCCCATCATTGAACATTGCTTTTCTCTTCAGCTCCTCCTGCTTTCTCTCACCCCAGATATTCCCCTATACCTCTCTAGATATATTTATACCAGAGTATACCTGCAGCAGGTGTTTGGTAGAACCTGTGTTGGCGGGGGTTTAGTTCAGCGTTGTCGTATAAATCTAGCTCAAGAGCAGCATTATTACCAAGGGGCTGGATGAGTCAGCTGAGGCAGAAATAAACTAACAGTTGTTACTGAAAGCCAGGGCCCTTTCAAAGGAAGTGCCCATCCTTATACAGCTGTACAGAGAAAGCCTTGCATAAAACACTTCCACTTCCCATGTTGTTTTATTTTTGCCTTTGAGCACTCCGAAGGCATGCTATGCAGAAGCTAATTTATTTTTTTTATGTTGTATGATAAATAGCGTAACTTGGATATTTCCAGACTGAATTCATGATATGAATTATTTTGAAATGCCTGTTTTATAAAATAACTTCAAATTATTATGAACTTTCTGTCTCATGTTCTGTATATAGATTGCGATAGGTAAAAAAATCTTTTGAATATTTTACCACCTTTGTGTAAATATAATTATCCCTTCTAGTTGGCATGGATATACATTTTTTTCCCTCTGAATGTGACTCAAGGCTTTTGCTGTGAACCCTCTTTTCTATACATCTATATGTTTCTATGCTTTAGAAATGCAGCTTCCTTATTTGGGGTTGGGTTAAATGATCATTAAAGGTCACTTCCAACTCAAACCATTCTGTGATTTATACTTACTACTTTATTTCTTTTCACATTAGCTAAGCTGCTAAGAGTTTCTATTTGAGTTCAACAACAGCTTTCAATCCTAGAACATCTTTATCATAGAAAGTTATTTTGCATTCTTTCCTCACCTAACACCTCACAATAGCATAGCCTTTTCTTTCTGGTTAGTATAAGTCTGCTGTTAACAAGGACAGATGCCTCTGATTTATCTGCTCTAATACCTAGAAAACCTTTCATCTAAAACATGACCTTTTTCCTGTCTATTTTTTCTTTTGTCAAGGTTCATATTTTATCTTTAAAAATTATAAATTTTAACACATACTTTCTCATTGAATTAGAGTTATAACACTGTAGAGCTCCCAATCTGACAACCATTGTAGGTTTTACATCAATTTCTTCTGCATTTACTGTGACTGTAATACTACCACTGCGTATCTCTTGCTGTTAGCAGATATTTTGAGAAAAATTGTGGAAGGTTTTTCAACATTTGTTAATATATAAATAAAAAGCATTTTTCAAACATACAAGTACATACAGGTAAGTGTGTGGTGTGGTATGTATTACAATTCACTTGTATTCTTTATTATCTAATACTAATCCATGTTGCATATTGCAAATTATACTCACGGGGACCTACAGTTTAAACAATTCTGTACCGTATTTGAAAAAATGATTGAAAAATCAGCTAACAGCTATTTACTAATTGCTATATAGTTAAACTACAAAAAGCTACAGTCTCTTGCAGAAGCTTTTTTAAAAGGTGAGCATTCTTCTAGTTTGAATCCACTCAACTATCCTCTAATGAACAATCACAGGCAGGTGAGTTCTTCCCCAACTAGATTCTCAGATAATCAGAGTTAATTGTGTTTTCCTGTCCCATACTCTACTTTCTCTTTCTTTCTCCTTGCTGCTATTGGCACATAAATTGGAAGGACTCCCAGAATCTCTTGATCTTTTAGATTTTCAGGTTAGTAGTGTTTGCCATTTATTCATAAACTATAATATATCATTCATCTATTTGCTTATTTGTGTCTGGTGTGCTTCTCCACAAACCAGGAATTTTGCAAACAGAACAGATGAAACAACTCTTTCCTCAGGAAGCTGAGGTGTTGAAATGAGATATTAGAAAACAGGTACGTGTATTCTAACTATAAGTTTTAATATAAGGCATACGTAATTATCTTGATGCGTTGTTTATATTCTATTGCAATAGTGTGCCCAACTTTTATTGATTCCAAGCTATCTACACACTTCACAAGCCAAGACAAAATGAAGAGATTAGCAGACAGTTTAGGGTATGTTCATGTACTATGGGAAATTTCATGTACTATGGGAAATCTATTCTGAAATCTCAAAAAAGGAAGTGGCTGAACCTCTCAAACCTATTAATTTTGAATCCCATGGACCCTCTGAAGTCAGCATGGGTAAGTGAATTCAACCTTGAATTTATTTGTGCTGCAGTGTGTTTAATCGGACTAGCTTAAGGCTAGACTCTTTCAAATACCTTACCTATCAAATTATTTTCTTCTAATTTTCTGCTACTGCAAACTTCCATTAAGATGACTGATCATCTTCCTTAGAACTCAGCTGTCAGTTCACAAATATAATGTAATCACTAAAAGCTAAAGTTTCTCTACAGAATTTAATTATATACTTATTATGTATTTGAAAATTAGCCTACTTGTAGCCATCTATTTGCTAAAATAGATTTGTAAAACTATGCAGCAAATTGCCAATATGGACCCCTGAGGCTTGGTAGTTTCTTGGTGAAGTCCCTGATAGGACCCCCCAAATAGCGCATCTCTCTAGAGAGTGTGTCAGGTCAGCAAATAGGTGCCTCTGTACCTTTCAGAAGATAGTCACCAGTTAGTATGTGGTCTTTCTTTATTTGATACTAAACAGATGGATGAAGGAACTGTATATCATAGGTGTGAAGTTACATAAGGCTTGGAGCACAGTAATTCTGGAAGGAACAGTATTTGGGAACAGGATCTGTATAGTCTTCTGTCCCTGACAATCAGACTTCCCAGACACCAGTTAGAAACCTAAAGTAGAGTCCTGTATCTTCTCTAGGGGGAGGTTAAGGCTGGTTTGTATACGGTGGTATAAGTGATTTCATCGTAGTAACAATAGGTCAACAAGAGGAACTTCCCCACTGAATTCAGGGGTCGTGGAATCAAGAGCAGCTCTTGTATTTTTCTGATGAAAGTCTGCCAGATTTACTTGTGAATTTGCAGCTTCTTTCCACTAAGTTATTCTTAAAACTTAGTCTTGAAATATTCTTCCTTATTTTACAAAAATCTGAGTGATCATGAACACATTAAGTTCACTTTTTAAGCTTTGTTTTATAGTATTTAAATATTTAATTGTCTAAACCAATTTGAATTATGGAAGATACTCCACTGACCAGATTTATCAAAAACTAAAAGCCTAGCATGAAATATCACACTTCGTTGGCTGCTGTTGACTCTGCAATGTAATTTGACAAGAAAGACAGGTGAACGATCTCCTCTGAGATTTGTGCCACTATATGAGGCAGCCTAGCTGAAAAGAAATGTGCAGACAAAAAAAAAAAAACCAAACAAACTTGATTTAAGACTACTAAAGCTGTGTGAAACTTGATGGGTTGGTTGAAAATGATTAAATGGAAATGATTTCTTTCAGTTTATATCATCTCACTCGATTGCTATTAATTTTAAATTTTAATGTAAAGAAAAAATAATTCAGCTGAAATAAGGGGTTTTGGTGTTTTCTGAGGGAAATATTCCATCTGTGAATAGAACTAGAAGTTAAAAGTGACCATTATAATTAGCTCTGTGCTTTCTGTTAATAATTTAATTTTTTTAATTATATTAATTCTTTATTTTAAAAGCTCTAGTACTAAAAATGTGACTATATGTGTAAGTATTTTTCTTTTACGGATTACCTCCCTTTAAAAATATTTATTTATTTATTTTAAACTAGTTTGGTTTTTCCTTGCAATGTTCACTCTTGTCATAGTTCTAAGCTAAAATTTTAACTAATCTCTATTATATTGCCTAGAAATTCCCTGAAAGAAAGAAGTAAATTACTTTTTAGCTTTCCTCTCAGTAGACTGACTGTGTTGCTTCATTCCTTCATTTTTTCCTTAACTTTTTTCCTCTTAGGCTGTATTTTTAATGGCTTTTTCTGAGTTTTGTTCATTACCACAAAGAAAGTGATTATGAAAACCTGACTCAGGAGCTAGTTTTCCTCCCTAACTATAGAGTAAACGTGGGCTTCTAGTGTATGTGTTTAAAATGCTTAAAGTTGATGCTGTCAGTGTTCCCTGCCTCTTCCCACCTCCAGGGAAATGTAGTCTGAAATGGAAACCTCTTTATGGAAATTTCGAACACAAGGAAACGTTATAGAAAAGATTTCTTGGAGTCTTCATAAAACCTGAAACATTTGAAGAACAGAATAAACAAACAAAAACCATTTCCTCCAGAGACATACAAGGGCAAAAAAAATTACGTTAAGACTTTTCAGCTAGTGTGTAGAAATGAAATTACAGGAGCAAGGCAACCTGAGAGAGTTTGGATAGTTTCATTCTCCCTAGAGGGTTTTACAGCAGTGGAATTGATCTGTGGTTTATGGGAGCTTGATCTTTATGGGACGTTGCTTGGAGAATTCATTAAATATTTGATTCTTTTTCCTGCTGCTCAGGTTCCCTTTCCTCCTGGCCAAATAAGTTAACCTTTTCTATGGTGTTGAATCTCTTGTGAGGACTTTAAGGGAGGGATTGTAGTTGGTTTTTTTCTTCCCAGTTAGGGGGCATATGTGAGTATATGTGGAACCTGGCAAAGGTCCAGAACCAAATTCAATCCACTGATTTAACATCTTTTCCCACAAAAAAAAAAAAAAAAAAAAGAGTTTACTGGCTTGAAAGTTGAGAAGAATATCTCTTGATGATACATTACTGAATTTTTTTTCCCCACTGTATTTTGTCAGATTTTAAATGTCTGGATATGAAAATGAAAATAAGTTAAAGGGTTTTTTTTCTCTTTTTTTTTTTTTTAAATAAAGTTAAAGAAATTAACTCCTATTAAGAAATTTTTATTTTTTATACTGTAAAAAGACAGAGTAGTAAATTTAGATGTTACAAGCTCCAATTTGGTATCTTCAAATTTTTGAAAGATAGAAAGTTTTTAAAAAACTTACATTTTTATGCACTTGTTTAAATGGCTTTGTCTATGGGCATGTTATGCTTGTTTTGAAAAAAAAAGTAATAATTTTAAATAAAAATGAAAATGTTAGAAACTGTTGAAAATTAATGGCTGTGACTCCCTTAGAATGGATCAGCGATAGGGGAGGTTTATGTCATGGTTTGGATCAGATTGACCAATGACAGGATGACAGATGCTCTCCCCTACCTCTTGTTCCAAGGAGAGGAAACACAGAGACAAAGAGATTTATGAATTTAAAAGGAATTAAATTACTTTAATTACAGTAATAATAATAAAAAATAAATAACGAAATAGATTCAATATATACAAAACCACACCAAGATCCCAGGATGACATCACCAGTAGGCACTGGGTAAGTCCCACACTGGGCTCAGTAATGGATGGGAACTGGATTCTGGATCTGGAGTCAGGAACAAACAGACAGGGTCCTCCTCAGACATCTGCCATTAAAGAAAGAGAGTTGATCCTTTGATCCCTCAGCTTTTACACTGGGCATGAGACAGGTGGGACGGAATACCCGTGTTGATTAGTTTTGGCTCACCTGTCCTGTCCATTCCTCCCTGCAGGTGGGACCCCTCTACGTTTTTGTTTCTGACCCTCCAGTGGGGCAAATAAAGAAGTAACCTGACCTTGGTTGTTCTAACAAGTATAAGCAAGAAACTCTTTGTATACCATTCCTTGGCGTAAACTATAAACATAGTCTGTTCACTCTGAGAATTAATATTTTCTGCACAATATGCTGTTAATTTCAGAGGGTTATAAGCTAAAAGTAAGATTGCTGAAGAGAAAACTGTTTCTGTTTTACCTCAGTAGTCATTCACCCTTCTAAGCCAGCAATGATTTGCATGTACAGATAATTAACTAAAAAGGAGCTTTCAGTTACTGGAGATACTGGATACATAGAAGACCAGATCTGGGTTTAAAATTAAAAACCTCAAACATTTCCTGAAGCTTTGTCTACTTGTTGAGCCAAGTTCAAAAATAACTTCAAATTTGTAATAATTCATAAAATCTCCCTACTCTTACATTGCACTCCATACCTGATTCTGCCAGCAGCTGGAATCAGGTTAGGCAATGTTTCTGTGATGAAACAAGTTCTACTTTTGGGGCACATTTCAAGACACGGGTATTTTTCAGGCCTTTTGATTGAAAATTTAAGATGAGAATAATTAACCCTGATTTCATAAACTATTCCTTTGTAGCCTATGAGGTCAAAGAAATTGCAAACCTAAAAAAATAGGAAGGATTACAGTGGGACTTCATTACACAGTTCTTGTATTTTAGAGCACAAGTGACTCTTGTCCCAGTCACACTGTTTCCTTCAGAGTTGGCTTTCACTTTAGAAAAAAGGGAAAAAACCCACCAAATAAACCAATAAGTAGTACATGAGGTATGGCCATCTCGCAGATCTCTTCAGGGTAAAGTTATCTGAACAGTACAGACATATAAGGAGCAGAGATTTTTAGCTGCTGAGTCTTGAACTTTTCAATTTAAGACAAGGAGGGAAAAAACACTGCTACTCAACTGTGTATGCGCCACCTGGGAATAACTGCAATATATAGCTATATTACCTTCTCCCTCAAAGGCAAAATCCATTTTGGCATCATTTGCATTTTTATCCAAAGCCAGGCCCCAAAAAAATAATCTCAGGCTTGTCTCTGCAAATGTATATTTATTTTAAAAAAGAAGTCACGCCTAGAATGCTTATCTAGGAGTAGAAAAATATTTATAGATGCAACCAATATCAAAATCAGAATAGCATTAGTTTACCTGTCCAGAAAATCTTACTGTCTTTCTTTTTCTCTCTCACAAGTATGATCTGGCAATATCATTTCTGCAAGCATTTCCATAAATTGCGTAATTCATATATAGATTTCCAGGCAAGCTCTTCATGTTCTATGTATTGTGAGAGCAGAAGGTCTTTTTTTACTTTTTTTTTTTTTTAAAAAAAAAAGAAATAATAGGTAAATGGTAATGCATGGGGAGAATGGTAAAGCACAAAATAGATCTACAGCTTCTGCCTGGTATCAAACTGCACAGAACAATCTGCTAACAAGCTGGAAAATGAAGAAGAGGCCTAGAGGTCACATCCAAGTTCAGCTTCTTACTCATCTGTGAAGAGTCCTCTGGGAACCTACTGGATCTCAAAAGACAGCTAACAGTTCAAGGTGTCAAGTTAAAAATGAGTACAAATATGAAAGCTGGATAAAAGCTTTAAGATTCTGCAGGAGATGCTGCAGTTGCAGAGATATGATACAGGAAAAAAGAAACAAAAACAAACAAGTCTTTGAGATACCACATAAAAGGAGATCTTCTACCACACACATCTGCAGAAATTCAAGCTGGTCACTAATTCTGCCTGTAACAATGATATTTTTTTATCCAAAAGTAATATTATTTTTATATTATTCATTTTGTAAAGTAACTTCTCCACTGTGAGGCTGCGTATTCTATGGGATAAATTATATAGATTTATAGACGTTTTGTGATGAGCAAATTGAGGCAGGCAATTCTAAGACCTGAGTGGGGTGGGGAGGGAAGACAGCTTCAGATAGAGATTTTAAAAACTGTCAGTTTTAAAGAGCAGAAAGATTCTAAAAAGCTGTGCCAGGAGGCAGCATCTTCTTGGGGAAAACATCGTTTGCATTTCACTTTCCAACCCCCTCTCTCTGAAAAATGGAGGATGGGTTGCAGGAGTTGTTGAAAACTGTGATAACATTTTTGAAAGAATTTTTAACTTAATTAGTCAATGAAATGTGAATACATCTGACAAATGTCAGAAGGGAATGCAGCTGTGACCAAACCCAGAACTATCTTGTGCAAGGTGCACCAGCAAGGGCTAAATGCACAGTATTCTGGGGCTAGAGCTCCATCTATTATAGTGTGTAATGCACTAAGTCATGATGAAAGTTGATAGGCACCCCAGAGCAGCACTGAAATTCCATAATCCTTTGTTTTAGTGAGTCAGTAGCGATGCAGTATTCTGTTCTGTGACAACTAGTTGCAAATAATATGTTTAGCCTTTCAAAGGGTGGTACTCATTCTGAATGCAGACTTGAATGCATCTTGTGGCTTCACAATTTCTTGCTCATGTTAATGATACCACTTTTCAGGAAAGGGATCTGAAACAATCGATCTAGGTAAGAAATAAATAAAAAACCTAGCCTTCTTAGAAAAGCCCAAGAAATGTATGATGATCAGAATCAGTCAGGAGAATGAAATATTATTTTCAAGGCTGTACGGTTTTCAGTAGTTGAGAAGTACTGCATGACAAACAGCAGCATGGCCACAGAGCTGTTTGCTGCAGAGTGAAAGAATTTTCACTATATATTTGCATAAAATATTTTCAGAATCTCATATGACTTCTACATATTACTTTTGTATTGCAGTGATTTTTCTCCCTTCTGAAGTTTTTTTTCCTTTTTTCCTCCACAACATATAAATATAGCAAAATACAATGTGCTGATATATACACAAAAACATTATTTAAGTATTGGTATGCTATATATATTTAGAAATCAGATCTTTTTTTTATTCCTGGGATTCCTGTATCATTCTCTGGTCCACAGTAAAATCAATATTGGTACTTTGATTTGCCCTGCTATAGCTGATTATTTTTTTTCCCAACAGGTGACCAAGTAGCTGGTGCCTACACCTTACCCTGTAAGTAACAGGGGTTACTTACCTGCAAGAAAGAAACCATATTGCCTAAACAAGTCACACTGCTGATTTGGTATATATAGTTTAGCTTGTCAGGAGAGCTCCACTGTACTAATGTGAATGTGGCATGACACAGTTTGTAAGATGAGACAGAAATGTACACATTTTTGCTGCTGTAGAAGTGTGATCTCACCTGCCTTAGACATATTTTAACTTAAGATTTCTCTGGTGTGCTTCATTTACGTATTTTTCATTCTCTCTGATGCTGTGTGGCCCTGTTTTAGCACTACATAGTTCTCTTTTCTGTGACATCACTGTATCATAAAGATGGGTAGAAAGATTTTTGTATTTGGTCTGAAGAGGTTCCAGATTCACTATGAAGAAATCCAGCACCAAAACAAAACGAGTGGCTGTTACCACTGTCCTCACAGCTGCTGGTTTTCGGAGGTACACTGTTTCTGTATTGCTTCCCATAAAGTATAGCTATAAATCTAAGCTTCATTGGTTGATGGTAAAGTAGAGATTCACCTCATTAATTTATATGTGTTCTGTTAGAGCCATATCTGCTATAACCTGCCTGATTAGGCTAGCTACCTGTCACAGAAATGAGGAAAAGTATCCTTCCCTTCTCAACCTGAGAGATTAGCAATGCTTAAAAGAATTATCTGAGAAGGAAAGATGGAGAAAGTGTCATCAGTTTCTATGATATTTTTTTTCTTTCTCAGAGAAGTCTTCTTCCCCCTGGAGGCAGCAGGAATTCGATATGAAGGAGAGGAAAAACCACGAGGAGTCCCAGCAACAACAGTACTAGGTTTGAAAGATCTTCCCATCACTGACTAGAACAAGAAACTTCTCTCTCCCCACGAGTAACCAGAGAGAGATGAGGAGCCCAGGTTTCGTTTACCTGGGGCTGGACTTCTGGAGAAAGCAAGCAGAGCATTATGAACTTTACTGCTCTCTAATTAAAATTGGTAGATAAGGAAATATAAAATACTGAGTGCTTTGCTCTGTATTGAAGATACAGGAAGATGGTCTCTAAATAAGCATGGAAAGTTTTTTTAAGTTTTTTGGCATTTTTTTTCTTTTTGTTGTTTTCTTGCTTTGTGATTTTATTTTTTTTTTTAAGTTTTTAATTCCCCCCTTACCAGGAGACTGACATTGTCTCCAAACACATTCTCCCGTGAATCAAAATGCAGTGCTAGTTTTTATATATCATGGAAAGTGCTGCACATGACCTGGTCAACAGAGCCTAGTAAAACAAATTATAAGCCTTTCTTTTAGCGTCCACAGACAGTGTTGAAAAATCCTGCTTAGATAATTGAAAATATATTTTGGAAACAGTTACTCAAATATTTTATTTAGTCTAAGTAATAGAAATTTCTATTTGATGATTTTGGTTTCTTTTAAAGGATATTAGGTGGCCTTCGATCCTCGTACAGTAGACTTTAGTCAGATTGAGACAAGATAGCTGTGATGGACAGAGGTATTAATTTAGTGCCAGGTCTGGAAAGCATAGTGATCTCTGCTCAGCATCTCAGGCTGCTGCAGGACAGGGCTGGGACGTGCAGCTCAGCCATTCCAGAGAACAGCTACAACCTGAACCGCAGACTGGCTTTTTATTAAACTTCAATTTGGTGCCCTAATCAAAATGCTTGTTCCTTGACATCTTCATATGATAACTTTATCTTTTTCTGTTAGGTTTTTACAATGAATCTGTTATTTGTTAAGACAGCTAAACTTGGTAGCATTATAAAGCAATCACATACTGTAAAGTCAGGGCAGGCATGGCAACCACAGCAATAGCAATAGTACTAGTTTCCCTACATTTTTCCCATTTCTGAAAGTTGAGAATTAATCTCAACTTCAGCTGCACTCTATGAAGTTATTACAAGGTTAGTACCTTCTTGGTATCCATCAAACAGGAGAAACTTATCATGTCATTTGCAGCAGACAAATAAAAATCAGATTGAACTTACTGATGACATTTAAATGAGTAATTTAATTGACATTCTTTTTACTGGTCACTAAGAGCATCTAACTCCATTTTAGACACTAGTTTGATTTTTAATCATTGTTGCTTGTCTGACAAACCCTTATGTTGGTTAGAGCTTTGAAGAGACTGCACCATCTTCCTCTAAAACTGATCTTACCAAAATCTGTCTGGTTTTCCAAGCTAGGCTTTACTAGAAAAGAAACAAAAATAAAGTGGTTCTGAAAACAGAGAATAAAAAACAGATCTGCTAAAAGACAATGCAATTCTAGATGGCTTGTAAACAAGTTTTCCCTCTGCCCAGAGTGTTCTGGAGGTTTCAGTGCGTTCCTGGATACAAATTCCTGTTTTGTTCCCTCTGAGTCTCCAGGAAAACATCCTCACTGCTGTTGCTGGGTGAGGGATCTGTTCTCTACCACAGGGAAGCTGCCTGCTCACGCACAGTCACCCCATACTCATCCCTCTGACTAGCTTTTAAAAAGAGGCTTTCTAAAATCTTCAGGCATGGACTCTCCTTTTCCTGCCTCCTTGTAATGAAACCTGCGAGCAGAAAACTTTCTGCTCCACTGGTCAGAAACACTCTTTAAACTGACCATGGCTTTTAGCCATATATAATAAACCATGAACAAACCAAGAAATAGTAGCATCTCAGATCCAGTAAACCTGTAATGTAGGATCTCAGTTTACTGAACTATATCACTGTTGGTTCTGGATGCCTATCTGCCTTTTTCTTTCAGATACACTGGATATCATTGCTAAACCGTTGCAATCAAAGTGAGAAAATCATGTATGGGTAAATCTCACATACAAATATTTGTGTCACTTCAAACGGTGTTCTGTATCTCTGCTTCTCCTAATTATCACATTCCTAATCTTCAGCCTCTTTAAAGATGTTTTACAGGGTTGACAGAATTAGAGGTTTGTGTTTTAGTAACAAAATAGAACTAAATTAGCTCTAGACAAAATTAAGAACTACAGCATATATATTTGATTACATAAGCATTGCATAAAAAGGTATCTACAGAAGGTTTCCTATAGGATTTTGATATTGCCACTTCCAACTGATTACAGCAGCGTAAAATCAACTTTTTACTTACTCTCTGCATTTCTTACTAAACTGTCCCTGTATAACTTCCACAGTATTGATTAGGAGATCAGATAAGTGGAGGTTCTTTCTCTTGACTTTTAGCTACATGAAGAGAAACATGAGAGATAATATTACATTATCTCAGGTTAAAAGTCTGCTATTGCCAATGTTTGCCCCTAGAATGTGGATTATGTGCACATTGAAATCGTTTAGATTTATATGACTTAAAATTGCTATGACTATGTTTCCAAGATCTGTGAGTTCATGAGCACACCATTGACCATTTTTGGTATTTAAGTGGGAGACATCTATCAAAAAGTTCTATTACAGTGTTAGAGCATCTCTCAGTAGAATGATGAGTCATGTGAGTATATTGGGATGAAGCTAGCAACAGGCAAATATAGATCATAATGTAATGAATGCTGTTTCCTATGGAAGAACTATCATTTTCTTAAAATAACTATTAAATCAATTGAACAATTCCAACTGATGAAGACAAAGAGGCATCTAGCCCCACTTTGACACACGAAAGTCAATACTCTTCAGCTACAGAACCAAGGAGCAGGGCTCAACAAAATCACATGGTTATTATATACATTGACCCCAAGACCGCAGATGAGATCTCAGCTGATATCCAGTAGCTTTTGTAACTTGTATGAATAGATGCAGTCTCTGAACGTCTCATGATACCAGCTATACACAGGGTTATTTTTATAGCAAATACCTTAGTGTGCATGTAGACAACAGTTAGAAGAGCTGTATGCTCCAGAGCATTTGTTATATGTATTTCCATTCACGTAAGTGAAAAAGGCTGACAAGAAAATGGCACTGGACACGGTAACCGTGTCTATATGGAATGGTGAATGGTGAATGCCAGGAACATTTTACTAGACCACAGGCAAACTGGAACCGTTTTGTCACATCCATCCTAATCAACTCTCTCACCTTCCAAAACTGATTGTTGAGAAGGATCACCCTGGTCCATGCTGATGCACTGGCAAACTAGAACAATGGTCGAGGAGACAGCTGAGGTGCCCAACAGCCATTTTGCCTCAGTCTTCACTTGATAATCTCTTTCCTCACACCTCTTGAGTGGATGGACCACAAGGCAGGGACTGGGGGAGCAAAGTTCCTCCCACTGTAAGAGAAGATGAGGTTCGTGACTGTCTGAGGAACATGAACATACGGAAGTCTATGGGATTTGATGAGAGGCATCCCAGAGTCCTGAGGGAATTGTCTGATATAGTTGCCAAGCCACTCTCCATCATATTTGAAAAGTCAAGGCAGTCAGCTGAAGTCCCCAGGGACTGGAAAAAGAGAAACATTGCACCCATTTTTAAAAAGGGTAGAAAGGAGGACTCTGAAAACTACCAAGCTGTCAGCCTCACCTCTGTGCCTGGGAAGAACAGATGCTCCTAGAAGCTGTGCTAAGGCACATGGAGGACTGGGAGGTGATTCGAGACAGTCAGCATGGCTTCCCCAGCCACGAGCCATGCATGACACACCTATGATGGAATGACTGAATTAACTGCAATTCAATGGTTTGCACTTTGGTTTGTTACAGAAATAAATTTGAATATGGATAATACTATGAAAAAGCTGTAAGACAATAAAAATATGTAGTTTTCTTTTACATGACTGATCAATATTTTTTTTCTGAAAAATGTTGAATGTGTTTTCTCCAGATATATGACTTAAGAAATGTATTAATCAAAGATATAAACATAAATCAGCATATGCTCACCCATCAGTGCACTCCAGTAATTACATGAAGGATTTTTTTATTGGATCATATTTTTCAGGCAAGCTTCCAAAAGCGGAACATTGATAATAATGTCATTTGAAGTCAGGGTTCCCTTTGTAGATCTCAGTGATATGCATTTTTGAGTAGGTAATAATTCATCACTGTCATTTCATAACTAAAATTCAGAATGGTATCTGACCTTCTGCTCTGTGACTTAGTGTCATTACAGGCACACTAGCTTTATTTGGTCAGGACGTAGTTGTGTGCATTTAGCAGCTTGTCAGTGGAAGCCAGACAATGAAAGGATTAAATGTCAGACTTCTGAGAACTGCAAGAAAGGCTTTCTTGCTGCAGGTCAGAGACTAGAATACGGTGTCATTCAGACTGAAAGCTTCTTACAAAGTGAAAAAAAATAAAATACATTTTATACCATGGGTTGTAAGGAAATAAAGAGTTCACACAGCTTAGATGTGGTTTACAATGAGTCTGAACAAACTTTATAAAGGAATGAGAATTTTCGTCAGAAAGCCCTTTTTATAAATCACCAGTTATTTTAAAAAATGTAGAAGCTGGAGAATTTGGGGTGAGGTCAGCTTGATCAATGCAAGGTGAAAAAGAAAAAGGCAGTCTCATATTTTCAAAAAAGACAAACTTTGTATATTTGATTTGCAAACACTGAGAAGAAAAAGAAAAAAAGAAGTCTGACAGTATATTGTATTCTGCTAAGGTTTGATATTGAAGCACAGCACAAAGTTGAATTGAATTGCTCATATGGCACAAGTTGCAATAGGGTTGGAAAGCTGATCAGCTATTTTGTGATGAGGCTGCTGGGAAATGGTTTTGCTTATAATGTGTCACCGACCAACTGAGGTAGGCATGCAAAAGGATGAGTCAGGTCATAAGGAGGTAGGAGGCATAAACAGCAATCTATCAACATATGCAAAAAAATAAAAATGGTTTATGGTTTCCCAAAGCTCAGATGCATCAAGGATGTCTGGGACAAATTCATTACTAGAGAAAGCAAAAATGGTTCTGAAATCAGTGAAGGTGCACCTGCTTATGCAGCAAAATCCAGTAGCCCAACAACTTCACTGCCTGAGACTTAAGTCCCACATGTCCACAATTAACTGCAGCAGTTCCTGCTTTTGAGCACTCATGACTCCTTAAATTAGCTACAGCTGGCCTAGATTATGGCCCAATAGCTTCCAATTTTCAGGAAATAGCTGACACATTTAGCCTCGTTTTGTAAATCAAGCTGGCAAACAGAATAACTGCTTGTCCTTTTCCTCTCTCAGATGTGAGGGTCTTTTACCAGCAAAAGCTGGCAAAAAGGGAGGGGAAAAATTAAGCAGAGGTTTTCTCACATTTGGAAGATACTAGCCTTTTCTTGCTGTGCTCATCCTTAATTTTGCTGAGCTACAACCTCATTGTAACTGTCTGTTTCTATCCTGCAAGAGGTAAGTGAAACATAAAAGTCAATTTTGGCTTTTTTTTTTCTGTGAGGGAAGTTTTACAAAGCTGGAAATCTATAAAGGTCATACAGCAAACACCTTTATGTAAAGTCTGTGACTGAAATCTGGTATGATTTGCAAGGGCAATTTGAACAAGGATTTGAAAGGTTGTGAGGAAAGGTTAAATGGCTTGGTAAAAGCAAACCGAGTTTAACCTAAGTACCTTGAATTTCAATTTAAAGCCATATCCACTAGTCTACACAACTTTTCAATTAACATCTATATCGCTTGCTTTGATTAAGTGAGCTGAAAGGCTTATTGTATAGGAAAGCTTTAGTAATCGAATTTGTTGGCTAGGCTGGAAAGCAAAGATATGGTGCTTCTGTTAAATTGGTCTCTGATCAGTAAGTTGCGTGCAAAGTTAATGTTGTAATAATAACTTAGTAGTGGTAATATGGCAGGCACTAGTATACACTTGATAAAACTAAGCAAGTGATGGTGTACCTAGTAAAATAATATATTAAGTGGAGCTTTTGAGGAATATTTGAAGTGTGCTTTAAACTTTAAAATACCTTTAAAAAGCTATTAACTTTTCGCACATTCTCTTAATTATGGTTTGCTGGTACCAGGCCATCCTCCTAGGTAGATTTTGCAGACAAAATTGCAAGCATGAAGCTGGTTAATAAATTTCTGGAAGGAAGAGTAATTCTTGGTCATCTAAAACCAGGCAAATGTGAGATTAAATAATTTTAATCTGTGTCTGACATAAAACTAAGAAAGTGTGAAACTGATGGTTTTCTTGGGAGATCAAAATATTCACTGTTGCTAGCCATTGTGTGGCTTTTTGGCTATAACTGAACTCTAAGTGTTTCTTACTTCCAGGTTTTGGCAGATGGGGGCCATTCTTTTATAGAAAAATAGTAAATAAACATTGTTTTCAAAATGGTCCTATTGGATGAGGGTAAGTGATCTAACCACAGGAGGGCTCAACTCCAGCCACCTAGACCTGTAATTTTAAACCGGGCCCTGCAAAAAGTTCCCTGTAATACCTACCCCCATTAGGTGGGGTAATATACTGCTGGTACACAAATTACTACAAATCTTGTTTCCACTTAATGAGGTTTTTTGTCTGAATGACAAATATTTCACATGAATTCACCTGTTTTAATAAAATCTGAACCAAGGAGGTTTATAACATTTAGACAGACATTTCCTTGTTAGTTTTTCTTAGGCCCTCTTATCCTCTTGCATTGGGATAAAAGCATCCTGAAAATTACTGTATTTTTTTCCACTGGCCAAAACTTACTTATCTACTGGGAGAATCTTGCCAGGAAAAGTTTGTGTCCTGGAGAAAAGAAGGAGAAAAGACAGGTGCATAGAAATTGTGTACCTTAACTGGAAATAGTCTCGCATCTCTTCTTAAAATGTGTCTCAAATATTTGTTGTAGTATGTGACAAGAGAAAGGTTCCAAAAGTCCATCATGTTTATAATTCAAGTCCGTGATTCCTCAAAGATGTAAATATTTGCATAAGATGTTATAAATGAATATTTTATGTGAGGTTGTGTTGTAAGATCATCCTGGCTATATTTGAAATGTGCATACTAGAGAAGGCTATGGTTATTCTAGCGCTTCATCAGCAGAAATACTTCATAAACAATGTACTTTCCCACTCAGATTCACAAAAGATTTATGGGGAAAGGACAAATATAGTAACTCATATAAACCCTCTCATGTTGTGAATTTCAATAACATCTTAAGCTTTGAGTATCCCCATGTCAAAATGAGTTCAATTTCTGAAACACTTACCATTAAATATCTCAGCTAAACAGAAGTTCCATGAATTGCTCATAAAATGCTTTACTTATTTAATTCAGATTACTACATTAAATCTTTATCTACAGTACCATTATGACTTTCATTCCTGATAAAGCTACATAAGCTCTGTAGTATGAGGTTAAAAACTTGGTGGTAGTTTCAGCAAATAAAAAAGTAACAAGATAATATCTTTAAAATTGCTAAAATTATTGCTGTTTCTAAAATGTGCGTTAAAATCTGCATTGTGAGTACCAGTAATCTTCATAGTAATGCAATTCAATTTAAATTGCAGGACTTAGCCATATTTTATAGAATCTTTTTTATAGCTCTTGTGGAATGTACTAGTATCCGGTTGACTGGGCTATAGAGTGTAAAATTCTATTTTAACATTACATATTCCATGAACTTAATTGGTTTCTATCAGAAAAAGAAAGATTAAAGAGACAAAGCAAAATATACACATGTATACAACATCTAACTGTATTATTTTTTTACTTTGGCATGATCAAGCTATAATAATTTAAAAATGAGAGGAATACATGGTAAGGTAATTTACAATTAATATTTCTTAATAAATTAGCACTGCTTTTTTTTTTTTACCTTCTCTGTTAATGATATTGTACCTCTGTTCTTAATGGCCTGGCTAGCCGTTAACTGCACCTGAAAGAATACTCTAAAGTGAGTTATAGCCCTACAAAGCCATATAGCATATTCAGCGAAATTGTGCTAGAGGCTGCAACCTAATTCTGTAACATCATTGACAATATTTCTGATTAAAAGGTCTCAAAAGAAGCATCTAGAAACTGAGGTTTTAAATGTCAAGTGTGAATGATTTTAAAAGAATTATAAATTCTACCAGCAAATATTATTTGTCTTGATTTTCTGACATCTAAAAGTGGCTGCAGAACATACCTTACCATACTGTACTTAACTGGAAGCTGGAAAATACGTTTCAACATCAAGATGCACAAAAGTAAACCAGCATGTTGAGGTATTTTTCCTCCACGCGGAATTAATTTTCAGTGGATTCAAAGCTTACTCAGCAATTGGTAACGTGACTGTTTACTTACCTGAAGAAAAATACTGGTTATTTGCAAAAGCATGTTCCCTGCAACTTATTCAGTTCATGAACTGAAATTATTCCATAGGAAATAAAAGATACAATCAAGTCTGTTTGAAAAGTACTTTCACACAAAATTTATAAAGTGAATGACTTTTCTTAACACATACTGAAACTAGTGATTGTGAAGGCAACAAAACAGGCAGACGTGGTACAGCTTCCAATCTCGTGCAGCCAAGATCATTTAGTCTGGACTTCCCCTTCTTAAGACCATAGTGATGTTACCTAGCTGTTCTGCAATGGGAACTGTCTCTTGCTGTTATGCTTAAATAATATTTGTTGAGGAAAAAGAACTTTTGAGTCAACAAAATACTGCACCATCTAGTTGTCTCTTGCTTCTTAACAGTATATTTTGGGTTTGTGTGTCAAAGTCCCCCAAATTTGTCAAAGTTCAGACGTGCTTCTGACTGTCCTGTGTACGTCAAAGTTTTCCTAGCTATCCCAAGTCACCAAGCAATTTATTTTTTTTTTCTTTCTGCAAATATTTGTGATGCAAGCTCACAAACTAGGAATGCATAGCTTCTGCAGAGGCTGCTGGAACTCCTGGGCACTTCAACAACGTTCATAAAGCTGTCTTACCTTTGGGTACGGGAAGTCTCAATACTAGTCCCTCTGAAATCATGCTTTGGGTCAAGTCAGGTTAAAAAAACACATATTTCCTTCAATTTTTGCAATAGCAGAGTGAGGCAGCACAGTTACAAATCTTCAAAGAGGTTAAAAAAAAAAAAAAAAAAGAAAATTGTGCTTACTTACTTTTCCCCAAGATCAGATCCAAAAGATGTCTTGCCCTATATTCATCTGACTTGCTGTGGACATTTGGATCAATCACTTCATCAAAACTTCTGCTGTCTTGAACGTATCTCATCTCAGGTTGTAGTGATAAAGCAGACTCCATTCCTGCTAAAACACACTAGAGTTTGTAGCAAGCCCACTTCCTGGAGTCCTGCAGGGGTTGTATTTAAGTTGAATTTTTTTTTTTTTTTTACATTTTCCCAGCTTATCAACACCTTACTTGGCAAATAACTCTGACAGTTCTCCTGTCAAAAATTGCTGCCTTCTAGAGCTGCAGGTTTAATCAAACACTAACATCTGATAGCAGACAAAACCTGCCTAATACTTGAATAGCCTAGAAACAGCTCCTCTGTTCAAGCAAAAAAACTGCTCCTATCCCTTGCTTATGCCTTGGTAGCAGAGTCATTTATATCAGTGTGAAGTGAAATGCAGGGTCTCGTGTTATGTGTTGTGCCTTATTTTGATGAATACATTTGATATAATCATCTGAATGTGTTTGATGAATTAAAGCATTTATCATTTTATCCAGTCAAGACTGATTTAAAAATCACATGTGCTTCTTGGCTAGATAACATCTATGTAGCCTAATAAGCGCTTGCTCTCTATCTCTCTTATGGTATTTCTGTATCATACCTGTCTCTAGGATCCAGTAAGAGGTCCAATCCCTGTAAATTCCTTATGATAACAGGTATTTGGCTTGTGTCCCCGGTTCTCTGTAGATGTCCCAACTTTGTCTCACAGCCCAAATTGTATTCACACCCTTGAATAATTCAACTTTCAGAGTTGGAATTGCAGATCAATAATACTGTTCTTTCACATAGCCTTTTTTCATCTCCTTAAGGAATAAGCCACAATGCATATTACTATCCAATTACAGCTTTAAAAAATAAAGGTTGAGATTGAGGTAAGATTGAATGAAGTCTTAGGCAAGTTGGCAAGTTTTATTTGTGGTTTTTTAAATATTATTTCTAATTATTAAAATAATAGAATTGTGGAATATAAATTAGATTTTTTTGTTGCATAGACATCTAAGGCAGTAATAAAAAAAAAAATTGGTTTTCTCTCAAACAATTAAATCCAATAATGTTAGATTCAAAAGTGTGTATTTTGATATGCTCTGAGGAAGTTAATTACACTTACAAAGATTGCTTTTTAATAGTATAGATTCAGAATTGCAATTAATTTAAATTTTGCAGAACATTTCATAGCATAAATGTTAATTGCTAGAAAATTAAAAAAACCCAAACAACCAAACAAAAACATTATGGGGACATAATGTGAAGGATTTTCTAATGGATTTCCAATTATCCTGTCTGAAAGACTTAATAATGTTACCTCTTAAGATGTAGTAAAATTGTACTCCAACAAAAATTATTAGATCTCAGCATAACAAACTATTGCAGCTGTTGTCAATATGACACACTGAGAGAGTTGGGATTGTTCAGCCTGGAGAAGAGAAGGCTCTGGGGAGAACTTACAGGAGTCTTTCAGTACCTAAAGGGGGCTACAGGAGAGATGGGAGGGACTCTTTGTCAGGAAGTGTAGTGAGAGGACAAGGGGTAATGGTTTTAAACTAAAAGAGAGGAGATTTAGACTAGGTACTAGGAAGAAATTCTTTTTGTGAGGGTGGCAAGACACTGGAACTGGACAGCTGTGGCTGTCCCATTCCTGGAGGTGTTCAAGACCTGGATGGGGCTTTGAGGAACCTGGTCTAGTGGAAGGTGTCCCTGCCCATGGCAGGGGGGTTGGAACTTGATCTTTAAGATCCCTGCCAACTCTGACCATTCTATGATTTTATGAGTAGAAATTATTAATAGAGTTGTATCTACTAACAGCAGGACTGAACTTGCACCTAAAACATCAAAACTGTCATCTACACCGAAGCTTGGCTTTGTTACTGCTCAATTTAACTATGAGTGACTGAGAAAGCATTGCAAATTGAAAATATTTCATATGTGTTTCAGAGAATGGAGCTTTAGATTTCATTTCAATCTAAATCCTGGAAGCACCTATTCATTCTGACTGTGAACTACCTTGAATAAATGCTTTAATAATTACATACCACAATATGTAGTGTGATTTATTGTAAAAACCTACATCACACTCTGTGAAAATATTTAGAATAAATTCTATCCTCAGGATGGGATGGCCTACCAAAAATGCAATTTTTATAATGTACATTAAGAAAAACTGCACTACAGAAGCCAGTGTATAATTATGTTGTTAAGCAGAACTCATGCATTAACATCAGTTTTTATTTGTGGAAATAGAATGAACATTTTAGTAGCAAATACAAAATTTTAGTAAGAAAATTTAATTTTATAGAAAAACCTAAAGTCATACTTAGAAGTAAAGACAGATGGGAGGAAGACAAGTATTAAAAGCTGAGAAACCAAGAACATCTGTGTTATGCTAATGCATATAGTGGGGAAAAAAATAGTAAGAATTCTTGATTTATTGGCATTGTTTGTAGCCAGGTTTTTTTTCTTTTTTGACAGCCTCTCTTTGAGGATGGCTGGATATAAAATTTCAGTTGTAAACATTTTGTAGCATATAACAATTATGTATACTTGTATCAGTTACTAAAGCAGTCATACACCTTTTTTGCCTAGCACTTCAGTGTTGAACTGGCAGTAAAATACATGGATAACCAACTTGAAAGGCTATCTCGATCAAAGATGCCCCAAACTTGATTTATTTTTTCAATAACTGGAAAGTTTATAATGGACACTTAAAGGTAATTTCACAATAGAAGCAAAGTAAAATGATGTTCTACAAAGAAGTGTTTGAAGTTAGATAGATGACAGCCTGGTGAAGTTTTGTTGTGAGTATAACTCCATAAATTGTTTTATGTCTTTTATCAGCATGATGCTCTAGCTGTTGGCAGTCTTGATTTATTTGTAGTTGTGACCTTTCAGACTGAGGAATGTTGCTCTACAGGGATCTGAGAAGTAGCTCTAAAACATGAGAAATATTATTTTTGAATCCTATTTTCAAATAACACTTCAATACTTGTTTAAAATATTTCATGAAATGTTGCAAAACTTCTTTCTTCTGAAAATTACTGTGGTTATTTAAATACATCTGTATTTAAATCTTT
Source organism: Scolopax mira (assembly GCA_004320125.1). NCBI lineage: Eukaryota > Metazoa > Chordata > Aves > Charadriiformes > Scolopacidae > Scolopax > Scolopax mira. The sequence goes on along the minus strand of BJBW01003748.1, from coordinate 54,554 downwards.
GTGAAAGAAAGTGAAGTAATTACAGGTACACATACTATGATATTACTGGAGACAGGGAAAAAAAAACCCAAACAACATTTTATTTTAGGTACCTAAGTGAGTCCAACCACGATAATACATAGGCACTAGAAATTTATAATGTTCTTCCAGATTCTGTGATTTTATTAGACCTTGTCATTAAGTTTCTTACAGCGTTTCACTTCTTTATGGCTGGTATGACTAGTTCAAACAGTGATTGTAGCATTAATTCCCATAATTCTGAAGTTACCTGACTGAAAACCCTAATTGCTGCTCTTACAAGAGCGTCCCTTTTCATTGTCAGTAAGAATGTGGCTTAGTTTGGGTTTTGGTGGGGGTTTGGGATTATTTGTTGACAGATAATACTTAGCAAACACAATGGTGATTTTTCTTCTGTTTTGCCTTTATTTTTAGACATTTTTTTTTTAATCTTACAAGAATAGATTAATTATCCGAACTTGATTCTGTCCCTTTTTTATAGACACTGTATATATCACACTAAACAGCTATGATTATCAAATAAATGCTAACCCATAGCATATAATGTTAAATATGATGTGGAAGATTTCTGCCACTTTTGCAAAAGGAAGTTGCTGCTGTTTGTGTTATACAGATTGCTTTTCATGTTTGTTTTAACATTTTCATTGAAACATCAAATATTGTATGCCACTCACTATGCGATCTGCCTTATTACTATCCTTGTAACACACTTTAAAATCTGTGGTGAACAGAAAAGTGCTGTGGTGTAGACTTGTAGCATACTGTTTGTTTATTCTCAGTGTCTTTGAAGTACATTGAGTGCTTCTATTTTACTTAACCAAGTGACGTGAATTCTTTCCTCTTCCTCAGGACCATTGAAAATGTTGCCTGCTTTTTGATTTTGATATTAAATACATAGGCAGTCTTTTTAAAGAGAGGATGGGACAGGGGAGGAACGTATTGGAAATAAATCATCCTTCCTGCATTTTACATGCGACTGCATTTTGTTGTCCTTGTCTACAAGGTACTGAGCATCTTCCAGTCTTGGCCAAGTGTACTCGGCAACTCCTCTGAGGTGCTTGGTCTCTTGCAGGACTATACCTTCTGCTGTTTGAAAGGGGCAGCTTTCTTTTGTTTTTTGGTGACTGAATAGGGAACCAGATTGTGTCTGTTTTTCTCTTCTCCTTATGTTTAGCATTTCATATAAGCTGATTAAAAGATTGATAATGCTGTTACTCTACCCCCATGGTAAAAAGGAATTGTCAAGAGGCTAAATCAGCTCCGCCCCATTGAGCTGTGAGTGAATTTAGGATACTGGCTGCTTTGACTTCTTAAAACGATGGTGTCATTAGTGCTTCATATTCCATTATTCTCAGTTTTGAGGTACTCATTTCATCATACCTTGCTCTCTGCCCCCGTCTCCTTTCCTGAGGGAGACCTAGGTTACTCCCAGAGATCAGCTAAGTTATTTCTTCAGTAGCTTGTTACTCTTGGTCGCTTGTTTTACTCATCAAATTACTTAACAGAGTCCAATAGTCATTTAGTCAGAACAAAGACTGAGCTGTTGGGTATACTTGTACAAAGGTTATTTTTGTTGAAGTGAGATTAAAAAATAATCATTGAAGAACTGAAATATCACACAGTTTATTTAAGGAGATTAAAACCAAAAGCATCCAGGCTACCAAACAGAATTTTCCACAAAGCTTCTAGTTTTGAAGTAGATTTTAGTGTTAGCCAATTTTCATTGTGCTACAGTGAAAATTCAAAACATGAATACTGCATTTTTTCATCTACCTTTTCAAGACAAAATTAGCTTTGGCTGGGTTAGCATTTATTCACAAAATAGCACAAGTAGTAAGTGGATGAACAAGAAAAATGAAAGAGATTCCATGCATATGAAAGTATTTCTGACTTCCCTGTTAATAGAAAGGCTGGGTGATGAGTGTTTTAGTATTGTCAAATCATGGTACAGTGAGTAAAATATTTAAATTTCTTGATATATAACTGTTTATATCTTACTATCAGCAAACTTATGGCACAGATTGATTTGTAAACTATGTATACAAGAAATTTCATGCATTATGTACATTCACAACTACCACTATATTTTTTGCTCATCCTAGTAACATCTGGTTAACATTGGAAAAAGATCTTTTGTGTGTAATTTATATTCTTATGTCATTGTTTTCTTGATATCTTTTAAACTTCAAAGTGGAAAAAAAAAAAGGAAATTTACAATTATAACTTATTTTCTTAACCAACAAAGCAATTTAACTTTCTTTACGATTCAAGTTATGAAAACTTTTCCAAGTTTTGAGTCATAAATATTGTAAAATATGTCAGTTTATCACTGAAGATCATTTATAGGATACATCAACAACTAAATAACACTGCAATGAAATTGGTCTGACAAGGTATAGTCAAGTTATTAACCACGTACCACTGGTATCAATGCTAAGTGCAGTATGATGACTCCTATTCACATGAAATTCCTATATACAGTTCAGATGCTATATGTTATAAAAAAGATAAGTATGATGAATTCATGAAACTGTGTGCACAGACACATTTTGAGAATGCGTGAAACACTGCTTACACGAAAGTGGTTGGCTACAGAATCATTAATCTGATAGAGATCTATTCATTACCTGTTTTCACAGGAATCAAAATTCAGGCTTTTACCTGGTGTGAGACAGTCTTTTTCATGTTTCTATTAAAAATAATTAAAAAAAAGCCAACAACAACAACAAAACACCCCCAAAACAACAACAAAAACCAAATCCTTACCTGTCTTTTAGTAATACCTTATCCACCTGGAGGATGAGATGGATAATAATACAGCTCTTCCCTTTAGCTAGGTTATTGGATGCTCTGTATCTAGATCAGATAGTTGTGTTTGGGAGAAGCTCTTTGTTCATGAGGGAAATCCACAGGAAGAAACAGAAAAACCAAAGACTGCAGAGCCTTATAACTGCAAAGAACTATGGGATCTGAGGCATTTCCCAAATACAGACCAGTGTTCTGGTGGCACAGCAAGGGTTCATCTGAAGGATAGCAGTAAATGTTGGTACTCATATAGGTACTGGTCATCCCTCCTAATGGACCAGTCGGTAATAATTTCTGAATGCTGAAAAACTAAAGCATACATTCAGAGTTCCTGGAAGCTTAAATAGAAATGTTAGAATTCCTTTAATTTTATTTCTGACTACCACAAATACCCCAACCCCGTAATGAAACACATCACAGTGTTTAGGAGTACTATCTGCTTTAGAGGCCAATCAGACTATTTGATCAGAAAATATGAGGCCTGCATGGACTCATACTATTAATCATGTCCTTTAAGGACTGAGCAATTGGACAGCCTCAATTCCTAGCAATGAGTAGCTAAGCAAAGTTACCATTAACTGGAAGTATGGTGCTCTCAAACTCTATACACATCACCCAGCAATGTAGCTACTCTGATGATTTGGATGGGATTAAAAAAATGTAGCTATGTGTGTTTAGTTGATAATATTTGTATGGCACTGTTGGTTTTCTGTCAAGCTTTTTTTTTTCCTCTCTTTCAAGAGATTTCTAAGTGCTTTGGAAGGCTATAAATGCTTTGTTTAACTCAGTATCTCAGCTGGCAAGACCAAGGCAATGAGAGTTTTGGTGACCAACAAAGATTTTTTTCATATAGAAAGCAGATATTCAATACACATTGCCCAAAACTGAATTTTATTCCAAAATGCTGTAAAAGTCTTAAAATATTGGATAATTTCAGTGAAAAAAAAAATAAAATCTCCATTTTGATGGCTTTGAGAGTCTGTATTAGCCATGCATTGAGCAACAATACCAGCATCACAGGAATGCAGTAACTCTCACATTGCTACAGTATCCTGATGTCTTTTTTTATACTTTTGGGTTTTTTTTCAGCTCCCAAGGCACCTTTCTTCAACAAACTGCTAACTTTCATAATATCTTGCAAGATTTTGCTGTTGGCTTGCTTCTATCTCTTATAATTTGGAGAAATGATAAACCAAATCTGAAATAATTGTTGTGTACTACCCTTCATAAGAACAAAACTATATTTATATTCAAATAGACAATATTGAAAAAGTAGATCAAAAGAGACATGTTCTTCTTTTTCCAATTTCCCAATATTGTTATTAGTACTTTGTTCGTAGCTCTTGCCAATATTGTAAATTAACTTCTGTCATCTATATCAATAAAATTACTGAAGAGAACATGGTGCAGTACGCTAGCTTTACAAGAATAAGCATTTTGCAGACCTTTGCATAATATCAGCTAGACTTCATAATATCTATACATATTTTTAATTGCTTTGTGTATATTCTTAATAAGTGAATAATTAATTTTAAAATATAATTGATTTTGACAAAGTAGGCATAGCAGAATAAAAAGTACCATTAAGTTGAAAGGACAGAATAGATCTTTCCTTACCTGAGGGATATAATTCATCTCTATGTTACTCTAGAAAACTTATTTTTAAAGGAAGAAAAAGAAGGAAAACAAACAAAAACAATAGAAAATTAACTTTCGGCACTTTGTATTTTTTGTTCTATTTTGGTTTTTTCCATAATAACATGTCATTTTTGTAGAGTTTGGTTTGGTAAAATTCAATAGTTTGATTCGAGAGAGATTGGATTGGATTTTATGAACTTCTGAGTTTGTCCCCAAATCTGCATTAAGACTAGATAAAGTAATAGAAGATTGCGTGAAGTTACATATAAAGAAAAAAAAAAGGCCCCTTCAAAAAAGGGGGAAAAAAAAAAAAACACCCTCCAGTCAGCAGGTATGCTGGGATAAAATAGACAACATAGATCAGTGCTGTTGCAAGCTATATCAAATAATCCTTTTTGTTCTCTGACCACTTGTGAGGCTTCTGCTAACATACTCTCTCTAGGGTACTGCACTTCCAGTGCAGATGTGAACCAGTTGAAGAAGGTCTGGGAGAAAGTGAGAATAATCAAAGGCTGAAAGAATTGGAAATCCTAAAAATCTATATGAAATAAAAATGAAGAGGGAGAATGTAAGTCTCAAAATAGATCAAAAATACTTTAGCACCTCTGAACTTGGCCTCTATGTTCTGTAAGGATGTTTTGTGTCAATATAGTTTAGGAAAAAAAAAAGAGAAAGAAGTATAGAAGTAGGATTTCTCATCTTATAGAAATTCTGCTTAAATCTATAAAAAGCTGATAAAAGCTGTCCCATATAGGTGTAAGTTCTTACTGAAGGGCATTGGCTTCTTTGTGGGTTCTATTTGCGGTGGTGTGGATTTATGGTGAGCAGTATGTGTTGCGTTATATATCTTTCTGTTATGCAGAGATGGGCAGTATGACTCTTTGAAAGAAACTTCCTCTGCGCTATGCACAGGCCTTTTGAGTGTGTTTTGTCACTTGGCATATATGCTATTAGAAAACTTGTGTCCATAAACTCTCTTATAACTGAATCTCTATAGGATACCATTATTCTTCTCCATCCTATTTGTGATCAGCTCCTTTTAACTATCCTGCTTTCTCACCTTGATCCTATGTCAGATGTACAGGCCTACTCAAAAAATAGCCTCATACAAAATAGGATCATTAATAATTGTATTATGTGGCTAGCATCAAATTTGTGAATCAGAAGATTAAGTTAATCTAGGAAATAATTTAGCTTTCTCTTTTATTTCTGACAGCTCAGGCTCTCTGAGGAGGTGTGCCCTTAGTTTATACCTCTTACCTTCAAGTTCTGTTCTCAGTAAAGCATGCAAAAACCTATTAACTTTTCAGAGTTTGCTTCATCATTCCCTCCATCCAATTTAAATTAATGCTGTGTTCAGATCATCAGTCCTTCATCAAGCTCATAAAAGGGAGAGAATAGACATTTAAAATTATTACGAGCCAGACTATTCATAGTTATAATGTCTTTTGAATCCTCTTGTATAATTACATGGGAAGTATGGATGCTTTGGGGCAGCCAGATCATTTATTGTGACATAGGCAAATTGTGGGTTCGTTTTATAGGAAACCCGTTATACAGAAGTTTGCTTTACATTATTGGTGTTTTATGTCTCTTTCTATAAGTTTTTGAAATATCAATATTTAGTTGCATAACATAATATATGAAAATATTTTGTCTCAGTATTTTTGAATCAAATGCTAATCCCATTTTCCAGAGAACTTCTGTGAGTCTTTTGATAAAAAATGAAATCCTCACATGTATCTTTTTTATTTGCATAAAAGGCACTTTTTATTTCATTTCAGAAATTCACAAATATAATTGACTAACAGTGCTAATGTTAATTCCAGATTATTACATGTTTATTGTATTTGCTGAAGTATATGCTGTCAAGAAAAATACTTGAGCAGTGATCAGTGGGTGGATATAAATGGGATGGTAATGGAAAGAATGTTAATGGGCCAGTATAAAGAAAAGAATGTTTTTGCCAGCAAATTTTTGTACTATAATTTAAACCACATTATAATTAGGAATTAAGAAACTCACAGAAGAACTCTGAAACTCACAGAAGTATGACTATTTTTTTTCCCCAGATAAATATCTTCCAAGCTGGCTACTAAAACTTTCAAAACAGCAGTGAATGACACATGAATATCTCTGTTGTCTCTGTGCTAGCCTTACCAACATTTCAGGCCCACTAGCAGCCAAACCTTTGGTCAAGTTTTGAGATATTATGTATTTTAATGCAGTTGGTCAATCAAGTAAATGTTATTCATTGCTGTACTTACAGGCAGAGAGAAACAATGCAAAAGGAGGAGTCATTAATTTCTCTCTTATGGATGAATCTATTCCCCTGGCAAATTATGCATATCACCAAGATCTCCTTGAGTGAAGGGAATTTATGAAGGGGAAATCATTTATGATCAGCATGATACCATTTTCAATTGAGATGACTGGTCTGGGAATGCTGTGAAAACTTTTTGAAAACCAATGAATATCCTGAATTAAGATTATAAATCAATATGGCAAATACTTTGCTGATTAGGAAGTTACAACATTAAAAAGAAGTCCCTAAGCATTTTCTTCATGATACTTAGAGAACTTCAGAGCATTGAATTATCTGCGGAGATGTGCTGTGGCTGAGTGATATTGCATAACTTAAACATTATCTTTCCCAGAACCCGAAAAATGCTCTTAGTAGTTGTTGCTGTTGAATTTTCCTTGGGGGGAGGAGGGGAGGGGAAGATCTAATTGAAGTTAACTAAAATAATTCCAAGTGGGTTGTTATGAAGTATAATTAAATCAATTGTTTATATTTTCCTGAGAGAACTTTTATAAATCACTACAAAATTGTCAAGTCCCTCTGAAATTTGCAGGCACTGCAAATCCCTTGGGGAGAAAACTACTTGAGGACATACTTGTCTTACGATAAAAATTTACATAAACCTATAATTTGTTGAACTCCTGCTACAGTTTTCTGAATTGATTTCAAAGAACTAAACATAAGAATCACAGAATCACCTAGGTTGGAAGGAACCTTTAAGATCATCTAGTCCAACCAATGAAAAAAAACACACAAAAACAACCAAACAAAAAACCCACAACACACAAACCCTATACCACACCCAAAACAACACCAACCCAACACTAATCCTAAGCGCCATTGCAACTCATCTCTTGAATACCTCCAGGGATGGTGCCTCAACCACCTCCCTGGGCAGCCCATTCCAAGGCCTGACAACCCTTTCAGTAAAGAAATATTTCCCAATATTTAACCTGAACCTCACCCGGTGCAACTTGAAGCCATTACCCCTTGTACTATTATCTGTGACCTGGGAGAAAAGACCGACTCCCACCTCTCTACAGCCTCATAATCGATAATCATGTGAAAAAGAGAATGAAAGTTTACTGTCATCTAGATAGAGGTCTGGCAACTGGTCTCATGAATTTTGGGTAGATTCCTGCTAAAATGTAAACTAAAATTAAACCATATAATGCTGTGTGGTAATGAAGTACTTTATGTAACATCTTGAGGTAGATGCTTAACAAAAGATTTGTTTCAGAGCATATAACCTTGATTCTCATGTTAATACCCAAAAATGCACCAGTCTTTTCCAGGAAAATACCTTTTTGGAAAAACATAAGTATATCATTTTTCTAATGTGAAGTTTTCTTTTCAAAAAGGTGTTTCTATAATTTTTTAGAAATGGAAATAACTTCAGTAGCAAACTGGAAAACTATCTTGACAATGTAGTTCTTTTAAACTTGAAAAGTAGTACAATGCCTGTGGTCACTGGGTAAATACTTTCTACCCTGAAAATAGAGAAATTACTTTATGCTTAAATATGGAAGCTCCTGTAATTATAGGAATTGGATGGTTATCACTAATTCATGTAGTCTGTGTTTTTGATTATGCAGTTTTTGATAAAGCAGTTCATATGCCTTTGTTGATAAAAGCAGGGTATGAAACAGCAAAAGAGTGTCCTGTGAGATCCATTTTTAAATCCCAAGCAATGATGTCTGTGATACAGTCAGTATGAGCTGCTTCTTCCCCAAAGATTCACCTATGTGGATGGTTTCAGCATAAACTTGAATTAAATCTAAAAGCAACAATGGTAGAGAAGGTTCTGCATGCTTCTGCTTGCTTTTCCCCGGTATCAACATAGACTTCATAAACATGCGAACTGAGTTATATCATATGATTGTCAAATAGAAGGGATAAGATTAGTGGTCCAAGAGCTTCTTGAGTCTTGAAAGGGATCCCTTGAATCATCAGATCTAGTTTTCTCTTGCCTTAGACTGTAGAATGCCAGTACTTAATGAAAATAATGACTCTGCTCAGTCCAGTTCAGGTGTTTGACAATATTTATCATATTTAAATCTGTCTTAGAGATTTCCTGACAGTTTTGTGGCAGCTAGTATCTTCTTTCCATATATGCTCTTTTCCAGAACATAATCATTTTTCCCCTGTTAAGATTATCTCTCAAGTTAAATAGTGCTTACCCTGCTCTAGTGGTTAATGTTATTTTTTTAAGGAAAACATATGTTTAGATTGTCATCTTCCTGCTTGATCTTAATTTTGCTGGGATAACCAAGACAAGTATATTTTAGTCTTCTATTCTGAGATAGAACACATGTTCCAAAGATGCGTTTTTTGTCTTTCCAAATCTGCATCATATAGTTCTGCTGCCTGAAATCGTATGCTTTATTGTATCTGTTTTGCCTTAGCTAATCATGTTTTTCTTATCTGATTCCTGTGAATGTATCAAAGATGTTCTTTGATTGACTAAGATATACATATCTTTATTTAGCTTTTCATTAGAGTAGCTCTGTTCACAGCAGAAATTCTGGTTGCGCCTGAGTGCTTGAATTCGTAGTTTGACTTCATTATAATACTTATTTCCTGAGATAAGTAGTACATAATGAAGATTCACCATTCTTGCTCTCACACCTAGCAGTCCTAACCTGGAGTACCTATGTTTCATTATGACTACCATTCCAAATTGTCTACTATCCTTGACTTAAAACCAGACTAATCCAGCTCCCATGCTTTGAAACTGTCACTTCAATTAGTATACAAACTTGGCAGCTAATTCTTTCTACTTTCATTAGCACTGTAGCTGGTTTGGGTCAAATCCTTTCATTAATCAAACTCTATTTTTTGAATTATATTCCTACCAGTTTTGGGCTGTATTTGCCTCTTACCAATAGGGTAAATTTTACTTCCCAGTATCAGTAAGCTTCATAAGGTGAAGTCATACTATGTTCATAGCTCACTTTCTGTGTCTTTGCCAGCAGAGATACCCTTCTGCACACTGACAACGAATCATTTAAAAGAAAAAAAGCCAACAAAACAACCCTCTAATGCTGCAAACATTGCCAAGTGAAAACAGGAAGATAAATATTTCAAGGAAAAAGGCATTAAAGATGAAAGGTTATTAACATCCTAACAGTAAAAAGCTCAGACAACTCAATATTTCACTTGCTTTATGACTTTCATCTTGCACCTTGATTTACATCAGGAGCTGTCATAGTCCTGGAGGCATTTATTGCTCAGACTTATTTGTATTTGAAAATATGTAAGTATAGCAAAGAACAGTCTACATCCATAATTGCCAAATTCTGAAATGGATCTTTCTTTAACTTAAATCAAAATAACAAAGTACGTGTCTATCCACAAAAAAAATAATGGTGCTGTATATATATGGCAATAGATATGTTTTGAGCAAAATAATGCAAGATTATTCATTTTTAACTTATCGTAAAACTTGTAGTTAGTTGATTTATGCAACACATGAGAAGCTCGTTATAATCATTTTACATACAGCAACGAAATTTTTCATTCTCTAAGATAGCTGCAGGAATTTTTACAATTTAATCAGAAGTAACATGAAGTACACACTGTATTTTGCCCACCCTTTTCTTCTACATCAAAGCTCTATATGCATAAAATGCCTTGGTTTTGGGTACTGAGATGAACACTTTCTTTCTGTTTTAATGATTTTCTCCTAGATGTTTTATATTTAGTTTTAGTATTTTAATGAAATCATGTTTTCCTAAACATTCACAGAGCTAAAGAACTGTGTAGTTGTGTAGCCAATATAAACAAAGTTATTAAAAAGCCTTGTGTTAGTGAAAACATACATACTATGATGATGTAGTTGAAAACTTCTGCTTGATAAACATCATATAACATGTCTCATGCATGCACCAAAGTATTGCTTTTGGACATGGTGCTTTGGTGCACCAAAAATACTCTGCATTCCAGAACATGTCCTAATTCTAGCAGTCATAAGAATACAGACACTGCAAAACAAGTCTAAATATAATAGGCACTACATAATAAATTGATATCTTACTGTGAAATCATGAGCAGTGATTCGTGAGGTGGCATTACTTGTCTGAATCCTGGCCTGGTTCTTAGTTTAGACAAGTTCCCCACATATGTTCAAGAACAATGCAAGGAAATGTAGTTCTTCACTTAGGCTTACGTGTTAAACCAGCTGTGAGGATAAACAAGCTTTTTTATTACTTCTGTTTTTGTTGGTCTTGACAACATCAGTCTGGTCAATATGGCTGAAAATAGGTTGGAAACAAATATTTGTAACCATCACAGAAGAGAAATTGAATAAATTGATGAATATGAGTAACATCACCAAAGAAATTGAGTAATTTTTAAATGAAGCATGAACATTTTTTGTATCATATTAAAAATGCTGTTCCTAATGATCTGGGAATTACCTTCTAGTCCTAAACCACTAATCATAATGCTATCCATCCAAATATGTTTGATGCATTAATTTGCAAAAGTGACTAGAAAATACAGATAGATAAATTCTCTGAAAAAGGAAGAATAATACATAATTTTTTAGATGAAAACCAATTATGAAATCTCTCAGTGATATTAAATATAGTGCATAACCAGATCTGTTTCTCATGATGAACAATCTCAAGAAATTTGAAAGCTGCCAATCAAGATCTCAGACTTGACATGGTACAGAAAACTGCTACAGCAGTCTTCAATTAGCACTACAGAAAAATTACTGGAGCTGTATCATCTCTGAAACAGCACTAATAATCAAAACGTTTCTGCAGGTAACAAATGTTCCTTTGTGCTTTATTGTCACAACATTGAAACTGTCTGTTTTTGCCTGTACACAGTTGCTTTGTAGTGAAACCAAAGCCAAAGACCAAATAAATGTCACAGCTCAAATTGACTCAGAGAATTAATATATGTATCTCTTTCTTCTTTGCCATTTTTGGCTGATGAAACAGTCTGCTGGCAGAATTCCTTTGCGTGTTATTTCAAAGTTATAGAATTTTTTATCTTATTTCAATTTCTGTTATTCAAAGCAATCCAGTGTTCTCTGCGTATTTTATTCCTTCACTGTGATCGTAATGACTCCCAAATATTATGTTATCATTGGTAACACAGTATCACTGATTTGGTGTTCAAACCTTTTTGTTAGAAGCCATAAATTAAATTATGGCTTGTTCCCTAATTAGACGCTTGAGTACCTTCCCCTAATAAACTGCCTCCAGTCTTGAGTTTCCTTTTTCAACAGTAATGCCTTGGGTTTTGCGGGTATTTCTCACCTTACAGACTTTGTGCTGATACTCTTAAGTCTTATGCAAAACTGGAGCAGGTAGACAACAATAATAGTAATAGAACTTTATATCTTCTGTGATTAAATCAAGTTATAGTAGCCATGAAAAGCCATCTATTTAAAGACTGCAGAAAAAAGCTGATAATATTTAGCTGAAAAATAAAGTGAAAGACAATACTTTAATGTTCAGGATTCATGAAAGCAATCTTAAATTAAGTACCTTTTCCATCAGAAAAATTCCTATAGCATATGATTTTCTTTATGTCTTAAAATTTGCTCTATAAATTATTTTAATATACTGAGTGCCTGAAAAAATAGCTTATCAATTTAAAAATATATGCTTTTGAGGAGAGATTAAGATTCTAAATTTTAAAAGAAGTCTGTGGATTTGCATACTAATCTGTGTAGACCTAAAATAATTTTTCTGGATTTAACTTCCATTTGTTATCTTGGAAATGACAAGATATGTATTGCTTAAATATTTAAAGCAGGTAGATATTTAATATTTAAAGTAGGTAGATATTAAATAAGTAGATGGACATTTGTAAAGAAAATCCATAGTTGAGTGTCTAAATAAGAGGTTTAGTTTTTTCAGAATGCCTCTCAAAATTCCATTTCAATAAAAATTGTTCAAGACACCTGGTTATAATTAACTAAAAATAGCTTTTGAAATTCAGATTTTTGCAGCTATAGATAATTTGGATTTTGTAAAACAGACTTGCATGGGGTAAAGAATGGCTAAACGCTGTCTTCATGTATAACTTCCACTTCCAATCTACTCTCTGTGCATTGAGTTAAAAAGGAAAAAAAGCTACAATGGCACTAAATGAGCTTGTAAACAGATGTTAATATTTTTCTATATGGTGGCAGTTCACTAATATATTGATATGAACAGCTAATATTTATATACAAATGTCAAAAGGTTTGGCATAAAAATTTTGTTCAAAACTTAATTGCATCAGAATGCAGGTAAATAATCAATGATCAAACCCCATATCATTGTATTCTGCTGCAGGGGTCCTCCTCTGTTCATATGGTTGCTTATCACTGCACTGCATTAAATTCGTATGAATCTGCACTAAGGACTTTTTTCTTTCCCAGTAAACAATTACTGCAGTTGTCACAGAAAAAAATTAGCATCACAGACAGTGAACAAGATCACTTCTGTAACTGAAGACAATGGGTGCTCTTACTACTTTTCAAGGAACTCATTCAGGACTAGATGTTTCATCTGAAAACATTTGGAGATTTAGCATATACTTTTATAACCAGAAAAGGTGGCTCTCTATTGCAGCAAGATAGATTATGGCTAAAGGGTACTGTCTTTTACCATATGTAAAATTCAGAAATAAATTTGCAAATACAAAGTTGAAGTTCAGATTATGATAACAGAAATGGAAAGGACAACTTGGTGGCAGAATCCAGTCTGTCCAGCTATAGCCAGGTATATAGGTAGCCATCTTACATTATCCTTCTCACTAAAAAAATCAAGGTTAGCTTAAATCTTTGTTTAAAAATTACACTATTTTGGGTTGTTTTTATCGTTATCTCTTTTGCACACCCGTATCAGAAATCAACTCACTTTTACACTTTCCAGTGTCTTTTATTAATTTTATTTCCATTTGCTTTTGTTCTCATGCTATTAGTTAAACATGAATATTTCTTTTTTCTTACTCCTTTAAATTCTCCCTGAGTTTTACTAGGTTAAATAAGACACTGTTATAGGCCCTGCTTATTTAATTTCCAATATTGTATAACTAATCCTTTTCCATATAGCTCTAAAGTGAATTCATCTTTCTCACAGATGGCCATCAGGTATTATACAAAATGTTATATATGTATATGCATTTTTTAAATCATATGTTAATGTACTTTATGCACTGGTAGTCCCTGATGAACTAAATTAATGTACCAAGTGCAAATGCACTCAGGCGCATTCACTGTTGAATTGACTGTAGGTTTTTGTTCTGCTCTTAAGGAGAGTAAATTCAAGTCCAAAGTTATTTTTGTCAATGACGTTTATTTTATTAGAGTTGTTGTGATAAGGTAGCAACAGCAATATTTTACAACTTACATTTAAACACTCAGTTCTACTAAAGCTGATAATGTGGTATATAAAGCATCAAGTAACTGCAGTTTCTAAAATGTAGCACTTGTTCTGTCTATAAATGGCAGAATGGCAACCTTTTTTATCAGTATGAAGTGCTGAGAGTTGTTCCATATTATTCTTACAACAACAAGAGAGACAACTTATTTTGATAGCTATAGCACAATAATTGCATGTCAGGAATATAATGCTTTGCATGTAGATTGCCTTGAGATTTGAAGGGTAATAATATAAAATGCTGCCAAAAAGCAGGATAGTGAAAATGAATCTGTGTTTGCTTTTCAAAGTAGGTAATGTTAAATTAAACACTTGCATATGGTACCTAATACAAACGCAAGTGCTATATGTGACAACTTTATACTCTTGCACAGCTGGTTTTATACCTGTTGATTCATTGTTTATGTACTGGATAAACTGCCAGTTTTCCAGATCTCTGTTGCAGTGCAGTAGAAAAGCAATGTTTATTTTTGAGGTTACTGAGGTACTGTGCGTATAGTGCATGCAAAAATGGAAAAAAACCAGATCTGTTTCAGAAATGCACTGCTTCTTTTAAAAAATAATTCAGTCCACTTTTAAAATATAGTTAAACTCTTTATAAAAATAAATTCCACAAACAGGAAAGAGCTTGCTTTCTGTAATGGTACCTGCATTCTTCTTCTATCTCTCAAAAAACACCTATATATTTAATATGTTTCAAATGTGTAAAATATCTGAAATCTTTATGTACTGATACTGAATATAAGGCTCCCCTGTGCCTTCCATAAAGCCACTGTAAGTTGCGCAGAGAACTGAACCACTCTAATTCAATGACCGGCACGTGGCTTTTGTTTCCAGTTGTCTGATGTGTCTATTGAGAGCATCCCATTGTTGCTACCTCCTGGCACAGGCTAAGGGCAATGGTTCCTCTTTTCAGGGTGGGAAATTCTTCCCTGCTGCTCAATGTAGGCATTCTAGAAGAATTCATGGACCTGGCAGGTTTGCTGTTTTCTGAGTAAGTTGCCATTTAACTTGTTTGCTTCTGCCCCAGGCTCGCGTACCAGCTGGCATCCCTTTACACCACATGGAAAGACTACTTGCCTCTTTTACAGAGGGCAGATGCCAAAGTATCTTTACCTTATATCTCATTTTCTAAGTGGTTTTGTTTCTGCAGCTTCTGTCTTCCTCCTGAGTGCCTTTATCCAGCATGGTGTTGCAACTATTTCAGAAATAAGCTTAGTGATCTCTTTATGTCACTGAAACAACATAAGATGTGTAATAAGAGTGAGACCAAAGTTAAGTATCTGTAGGTTGAATGGCCCACTCTTTCTTTTGTTTCCAACCTTCTAAATTACCACTGAAGTCATACAAGTTTGCTAAATAAAAGGAGGACAGCTTGGAGTAAAAAAAAAAAAAAAAAAAAACTCCAGCATGCAACATACAATTTCTTTTTAAGGGGCAAAAAAACCATTTAATGACTAAAAGCCTTAAATTGTTTTGCTACATGTTAAAACTGACCTTGATTATAGATTATTTAAATGATCAGTGGTGAGATATAAATAATTACAGGAAGATCATTTAGAGGTGCTGTAAATTATAGTGTAGTCTTTTTTAAAGGAAAAGAAAAAAATTGTGTATTTATTTCCTTTCTTGTATATTCCCCTTGCTTCCACTAGCTTTTTCATTTTATTTTTTGCCACTTGACTGCATCCAAGGTCAGACTCAATGAGGGACAATCTTAAAACAGATAAAAGATGACAGAGAATGCATTCAAAACCAAATAATGCAATAATCTGTTAGCAGTAGTAAAGGAGATGTTGCCAAACCAAAAATTATGCTGTGAGTAATCATTTTTTGTCTTTAATTTCAACCTCTACTAAATTTAATAAATATTAAAAGCATATGAGCTGAAAGAAAAGACGAAAAATAAAAATAATTCTAGGGTTTGACAAATTGTTTAAATTGAAATGAAGTGCCACAACATTGGTTGACTCTGATTTAATTCACTGACTAAACTGCTCTGTTAAAAGAGATAAAACTAAATCAAGTTTTACTTTCATGGGCATATGTGCTTTTAGTTAAGAAATTATACAATTGTACAACCCAATATGTTATCTTAAGTCAATAATTAATGATGTCTTCAAAAATGTTGATTGGGAAAAATAAAAGAACTTTCTTGGTGTAACTCCCACTTCTCCCCCACCCCAAAAAAACTTAACAAAATAAAACAAAACAATAATGGAGTTGAATAACAGTTTGACAGACTGTAAGGGGTTGCTAGAAAATTATTTGTGAATTGGAATTACTTCAACATTGTTTAATTTACATGATCCATTTTATTCCAGTGCACAGACCCAACATGCAATAAGGCAGAACTGCAGTCAGTGGATGTGGGTACCAGAATACTGATGTTTTCTAACTTGCAAATTTTTACCTTCACTGCCTAACATTCCTCTTAATTTTGAGTAATTTGCAAATAATTTCATGTAAGCGAGGCATAAATAGAGACTGAGCTGAAAGCCTCTATGACAGTGTAAAGCCTTCTTAAAACTGGAGACAGATGGGATAAGGTCACCCAACCAGTGTTTCTTCCCAGGAGGTCTGGGGTCTGGGGACCCAGGGGTCTCCCACAGGCTGCTGTGGCCTCAGAGACAATACCAGTGGCTTATTTTGGAGGTGAAAGAGTAGGGACTAATCAGCCCTACTGGAAAAACTTTGAAAAGCAAAGGTAAAGTTGGTAAAGCTTGGAGCTGATGTATATATAGTGCTTCAAGTTTTACATACTGCCTTGTTCATAGGTAGCTCGGCAGTAGTGGGCTGTACTATGTGGTCATTGAGCCAAACAACTGTGAAAACAGGTTTTGTGGAGCCCTTTCTTTTTTCACTTTCAATTTTCTGTTATAAGTGTCACACAGTACTCTCGGCTATTCGTAGTGTCAGAGCCCCTGACTTTATTATCAGTAACACCAAAAGTCATCCCTTTAAAAACAGGGGTTTAAATTAATGAGCTTCAAATGGACAAAGGGGAGGACAGAGCACACATGCCCTCTGGTTTTGTTTAAATCACAGTTAGCTTGGCCTTTTTACTGTTGCAGATGCTTATAATTAATGAAATGATGATTAGTTTCTACTTCAGGCATGAGCATATGAAAGAGTCATCTCTCTACCTGTATCTGAAACTGATGGAGAGAGTAAAGAATTTTAACAGATAACCATTGCAGCATTTGTATTCCAGCAAATATGCCGCACCATGAAGTGGTAATGAAGTCTTCCTTTTATTTCATTCTACTGAGGAACAGAATTTGGATGTGGCTTTATTTTCTCATTTCAGTATGGTTTTGATTTTGTGGTTTTTTTTTTTTTCTTCTTAATGACTATTGTAAAATAAAGAAAAGACATTTTTCTTTAACAGATGAGACACAACAGTGTAATCTTATTAAAGATAATCTAACGTTTTGGCAAGGAAATATTATGCATTCATTATTAAGTATTTGTTTTAATTATGCAGTAGTAACTGAGGACAGACACAGTCAATGTATTGAGTCAAAGGTTAAGGTCTTTCCTGCCTGAATACTGAGGGCTAGATTTGACTTCTGGATTTCTTGGATTTTATGCCATTGTAACTTAATTGAAAATAAAAGCAGCGGGGTTGCATGGGTGCGATACCAGTATAAATAACAAAATAGTCTTGTAAGTATTCAATATTCCCAAAAAGCTTTTTAATGGGTGCTGTAGTGTTGCCTTTAAAGAGGTTCTTGATGAAATCTACTAAACACCATAACACTTCTGAAGTACAGTTTGGTGGGCCCCTCAGGAATGCATCGTGACTAGTGAAGTGCAATGATATAGGTTTCAGCAGGTACTTCCAAGCATCATGCCTGACAGCTTGACAATGAAACAAGCAAAATATTTAAGCGTTTCACATTCCAGAGGGACAGGATGTGCTGCTTTCAAAACTCAATATTCTTGTTCCCTTGCAGAATAGGTATGTGTATCAATGCATAAGCAAAGGCAGACGATAGGTATTCAGGCTCAGCTGAGCACTGTTACCCCCAGAAGTTTTATCTTCCAAATTTCTCTTTCTCTTCCAGACTGGGAGTATGGCCCTTTGCAGAGGCTTACATCTTCTTGCAGTTCACAGTGCATCTGCCTGGTCTTCAGAGGCTGACCTGCACTTGCTCCTCCTGGTGTCTGCAGTAGGTGGATGACTGCCAGTGCTGATCCGAAGGCAGCGTGCCCAAGCTAATACCATCATCTCTGCTGGGAGCACAGTGGGCTTGGACTGGAGCTGGTGGATGCCTGGCCAGCTGGAAGGGAAGATGGAGCAAGGGTAGGTCTGTCTGCCAAAGGCAGCGATGGCAAACCTGTAGGATAAAAGCAGGTTGGTCCAGACAGACGCCTTTGGATGTAAAAATGTCTGAGTGTATTTGGACTCCAAAATTAGGACTGCAGCCCTTGTTCAAGCAATATTTAAGTGTAAGCCTTAGGTCTGCCCTCAGCCAGGAGCTCATAAATTTTACAGACTGATGTTAGACTAGAAGGCTCAATGATTTAATCAGTGTTATTTGGGGAAATTTTCAAATCTAAAGTGATATAATTTATAAGAAAGAACAGTTTTACTCTGGCTTATCCAGTGTCCAAAATGAAAAGCAATATAAACCAAATGCAGCAACTTAACTAATTTGTTTGTGATGTGTGATGGTGTAGGTCTGCACTGGAAAGAAGTATTCAGTGGAAGGAAGGGGATAACCTGTGCACCAAACAAAAGAGGTATGTACAGAAGGAAGGAAAAGCATAGTAAAATTCTCCATGTAAATGATAAAAATAATTTAAAAAAAACCCAAAACCAACAAACAAACTCCGTTAAATAAGCTTTTTAAGAACTCTGGAGGCAGGGGCAAATGATTATTTTACATAGAAAAACTTCAGAATATTTCAGTCTGATTTATCTTGAGTGCTTCTTTAATGTCTCTATTGCCAAGATCCCAGCTTTAAGGGGAAAGGAACATTTTACAGAAGGAATGTGACATCAAACATTTAAATAACTGTTTTCTTACAATCAAAAATAGATCAAGAATCAAGAATAGATTTTTAATGGAGGTCATCTTACCTTTTAGTATTCAGACTACTGCATAAAATATGGTATTATGGGATGACAGTATAATGATAGTAGTGTATCTCATGGGTACATTTAGATGACATACTACTGTTAAGGCTTTAGAACATGAATTTGAGTAATTTGCATATAAATCAGAGAAACATGTTCAAGTTACTATAATTTCAGTCACAGAATACCAAACTAAACTGCATATTTGATAGAAAAAGGACTTCCTAATTCCCTTTCTTACTTCATATCTATATAAAATGAAAGTTTTAAATGGCTTTTCTGCCTTCTCCTAAAAAAAGATATGGAGTTGAAAGTAACCTTCTGATTTCCACATTTTAGATGTAATTATATCAACAAATAAAACATTATAAAGACCTGATACTTTTAAGGTTAGCTTAGGCTTTGCAGCAAGGATGGATTCTGTACTCATTTGTAGGGATATGGAATTTTAAAGTTTTGGACTGCATTAAAGACATAACAGTGTACATGGTTATGATGAGGTGTAAATCTGGTTTTACAGTAGCATTTTTACTGCTACTGTTAGCTTAAATCTTACTTAATCTGTTCCTTAATGATCTGGGAAAAAAAAGCAGAAATAATCATTATATTTCATTCTTGGATCTTTGAAGAAAACAACTCGTGTATACAGAAATGCCAAATTAAAGTGTCAGTTTTGCAGAGATTCCTTTTTACTTGGGAATTGTGACAATTATTTCACTCCTGTGGGAACATCCTTAAAGAAATAATATCTTTGTATTTAAGCAAAAAAAAAAAAGAGACCTCTCAGCCTCACTTCTCTGCCTGACATGTCCCATATCACACACATGGCACAGATGATGGAACAGATGCTTCTTGAAGATATGCTAAGGCACATGCAGGACAGGAAAGTTATTTGAGACATCCAACATGACTTCACCAAGGACAAGTTCTGCGTGACCAACCTTGTGGCCTTCTGCATAAGGCACTCCATGTGATGGAGTGACAACATCAGGGGACAAGGGAGGAGCTATGGATGCTGTCTATCTAGATTTCTGTAAGGCCTTTGATGTGGTCCCCCACAATGTCTTTCTCTCTAAACTGGAGAGAGATGGATTTGAGGAATTAACTGCTCAATGAATGAGAAATTGGTTGGATGGTTGCATCAAGAGGGTAGTAGTTCACAGTTCAATGTCCAAATGGAGATCGGTAACAAGTGGTATCCTTCAGGGGTCCATATTGGGAACAGTACTGTTCAATATCTTCATCAGTGACACAGACAGTGGGACCGAGTGCACCTTCAGCACACCAAGATGAGTGGCGCAGTTGACACACCTGAGGGACAGGATGCCATCCAACGGGACCTGGACAGGCTCAGAAAGTGGGCTCCTGTGAACATCCTGAAGATGAATAAGGCCAAGTGCAGGGTCCTGCCCCTGGGTCACGCCACCCCCAGTATCAATACAGGCTGCGAAACGAAGAGATTGAGAGCAGCCCTGATGAGAAGGACTTGGGTGTACTGATGGATGCAAAGCTGGACATGAGCTGGCAATGTGCACTTGCACCCATAAAAGCCAACCATATCCTGAACTACATCAAAAACAGCATGGCAAGGAAGGTGATTCCGCCCTTCTACTCTCTACTGTGAGATTACAGGAGTTACAGGAAAGATGGGGACAGAATTTTTGCCAGGGCATGTTGAGATAGGACGAGAGTAGATTGAGATTAAATATAAGAAAAACATTTTTTTTACAATGAGGGTGGTGAGACTCTGGCACAAGTTTCCGGGAGAGGTGGTAGATGTGCCATCCTAGAAACATTCTAGGTCAGGTTGGATGGGGCTCTGAGCAACCTGATTGTGTTGAAGTTGTCCCTGCTCATTGCAGGGCAGGTAGGACTTTAAAGGTCCCTTCCAAACCAAACTATTCAATGACCCTTTTAGGTGATTTTAAAATAAAAAGAATATATGGCTTTTAAAGTTCATATATAATTTTAAGCATTGGAGTGCAGCCCCCGCGAACGTGGGCTAAAGTGGGAAAGAATCATGCTTAGTACCTGTTTGTGAAAGAATAGCTTAAAGACAATGCTCAACTAAGGAGATCTGAACTTGTTATAGGACATAAAACATGATCTAGGGAGGAACTGTGCCTGGGTTAGTAAGGAGATATCTTGGGGGAGAAAATTCTGAGAAATCTCACACAGATATGGAGCTCAGTTTAGGACTTATTTACTGTCTCAAAAGTATTAACATACATTTGAAACAATACAAGTTCACACAAGGCTACAATCGTGGTTCTGTCAAGAAAAATCTGCAGATCTGGATATTTCCTAGTCAGATCAGCAGTGTTTAATGCTTCTGCAAGTATGTACTTACAGTGCTTGAGTCCCAAAGGAAATGTAACAGAAATTTTTCAGCAGATCTGACAAGCTGAGGCTACAAGAATAATTACAGTGATTTAAAATTATATTTCATAATGGTGGTATCTACTTTTCTAAAGGCAACCAAATGCTGGAAGTCTCAAATTTTGAGATTTTGAAAACTAGGAGCTCAAGACTTCAGAATAGATGAGAAGTCATCACTTCAGCCTGTCTGCTTCATCTCTGGGGCTCTTGTTAGTCAGTTCAAAATTGAAAAATATACACAGAAATTGTATGGAAGTGAAATCAAATCAAACTATGAATTGCTTTGCATGTTGTTAAATCAGAACTTAAATCTTAAAATAAAACTGAGCAGCAACTTGACAATGGTCTTATATACCTGAAAAGACTAATAAGTCTTTAATAAAAGGGTCTTTAAGCATCCATCAGCACTCACTGCCCATTTGATGAACTGTATCAACCCACAATTTAATACTGATGGTACTTCATCCCACTGCCAGACTCAAGTGAACTGGCCATTGATATGGCCATTGATACAAGATAGGTAAGAATGCTCCCCTTTCTTTCAAGCTATGTTAATCACTCAAAATATATGGCATATAAGCTGACAATTAAATCAGATGTTTCGAATAAAGTGAACACCTTATGACCACAATCCCCACATGGTAACAGCCATAGAAACATAGAAGATTTGAGTATTAAGTGTCCATACCCATCTGCAAACCAAACAAAAAAATGCAGAAGCAGACTACATTTGTGCATAGAGCAATGAAGTCCATGTAATGATTTGTTCTCTGCAGTGGATTCTCTGTGTGGCAGAGATACTTTAGTCTGTAGAATCACTTCCCCTTTGTAGAGACTGTAAATGCTGTATGGCAACATTTGGAATAGAATATTAAAAATGCCGTTGCACATTGCTGTGTGCTGAAGAGTGTGTGCTTGGAAGGTTGTGTGGCTAATCACATCATAACAGGCTTTCGTATGCCCACAGAACATCTGTGGCAACTTCTGCACCGCCTTTGGGAGTGCCTTCCAAGAAGATGTTTTACAAAGATTTCTATTAGAAGCTTTGCATCCTTCTGCTGTCCTGGACTATGAGAGAAGTCTCATTTGTACCGAGAAATGGAATTTTCAGAACAAACACAAGGATTGAGGTCAGAGCAATCTCATTATGTGGCATCTTCCTCTCATTCTTTTATTTCATAACGTTCTTTCTTTTAATGTATGTATAAGATAGTCTGATTTTAATTCAAAAAGTGAAACTCTTCAGCAAAATTATGGCATACTGGGCATAGTCCAAGATAAAATAATATTAAAGTGTAGCCATTGAGAAATATAGGCATTTTAAAAATTATAAATGACAAGGAGTTATGGACTGTCTAACCTCAGGTGCAGGCAGCAGACAATTTCCTAGGGGGAATAAATGATCAATATGGAAATAAATTTTATGGTATGTAAAAAAGGTATGCAAAAAAGTTCAAAGAATTTCTATTATGAAGGAGTTGAAAAATGGGATGGACTGGAAAAAAATCCTTAACTAAAAGCTACACTACACTAAATGTATGAACAAAAGGAATACATTTTAAACTAAACTTATTATGATTCACCTAGTCATGTATAAAAAAAACACTCATGTCTCAAATGACAGTAAAAGGACTACAATTTTTAGGCTTGCTAAATTTCTTCTGAAACTTGTGGCAATGGCTTTTTAATGTTACTACAAAGAAGTTTTGCGTACAAGATGAGATTTCAAAATTAAGAGAGTCAAAAGATTTTTAGTAATGGCAAAAGATGTTCAACATGATTAAACAGGATAGAAAGGTATCATGACTCGAAGTTTGAGTTGGTGTTATCAGAGAAACATCTCATGTATTAGACAGATGGACTCGGAATGCAATATTTCTATTTTTTCTTCAAATACACTTGGTGTGAGAGGGTGTTTGTACCCTAGTTTGTATTAGAGCACATACTTTAAATTTTGTAGAACACATCTAATGTAATATGCTTTTCAATTTCTGTTGTGAAATGGAGTAGCTCCTGAGAGTTACTTTTTGCGCTGATAGGCAACTTTAAGTTCACATTTTTAAGTTTTGTTACGTAAAGTAGTAGTGCTGGATCCCACGTAATTCCTGGATGACATTAAAGTTTCTACTGCAACCAGACAAGCATTTGGATGGCTGGAGTTGTCACACAGTCTGGGTCATGTGTCACACAACTCTGTGCCAAAAGAGGTTTAATTCCACATGCAGGAAGAGGAAGAAAGAAAATGGAGAAACTGATGTGCTGGGAAGGAGAGCTTGTTTCATTCTGTTTTACTCATCAAGCAGGGCTGACTTGGCAAAGGAAGAACAAGGTCATTACGACAAGGAAACCTTGCTTGAAGCTTAAGCAGTTCTAAAATTCATCAGGGAAACAAAGCAATTATACTAGAGAGTTGAAGGCCGGCCCCAAAACTGGGAATCCAGTGCCAGGAGGTGGAAAGCAGATCCAGTGCTGTGTAACTGAGAGTGGAGGTGTGGGCAAGACTTTCCACAACCCCCCACTATGCCAAATCATTTCCCTTTCATGCGGTGCCCATGACCATGCCCTGACTGCATTTTCACATGTGCCCAGGGCCTAAAGGAAGCCAGAAGGATTTTCCCCATGGCGAAGCTTCAAGGCCAGCTAAGTAAGAAGGCAGGCTGTTTTACATCCTGCCCTCCCGCATGACACATTCTAGTTCCAATATTACAATCACAGGTGCAGAGAGATTAAGACTGGAAGTGTTCATTAGATCAACCAGTCTGGGTTTGTGTATCTTAGGCTGTTTAAATTTCACAAGACATTTTAGAGCCCAAGAATTTGTTTGTACTTGACCAAAATGATCTTTCAGCAGAGCAGCCAAGCAGAAGAGATGAAGAAACTAAATTTATTGGAAGCTTGTTCTAATAGTAGAAACATTCCTACTTTTTCCTGAAAAAGTCCCTGAATTTGTCCAGCTTCAGATTTCAGCAATTTGTTCTTGTAATTCCTTAGAAACAGAAGCCAGTGAGTATTTAATTTAGACTGTTCTTTTTTCCTCTGAAATGATATGTTGGAAAAAGATCTCCTTGCAGTCCTCTTGTCAGCAGTTAAAGGCATTCCTCTCTTTAAACCTTTCTCTTTGAGCCATGGACCTTATTTGAAAGCCAATTCTCTGTACTTTATGACTCCTAAATTCGATAGCTTGCTACCTATTAAAACTGTTTCCTTCATTTTTTTCTAAATTATGTATAACTTTCTTTAGTCTACTAGGATAGGTCTTGAGGTCAAAGTATTCCCCTTTATGGAGCATGGAAAAGTTGTGTTGGGTGGGTAAAACCACTCTTAAAATGTTGCTAATTATTAGTTTTCATTTCTGTCTGGTTCTTTCCCTTGACTGATGGTAGATAGAAAGGTAAAAAATGACAAAATTATCAAAATACATAGCAGAATTCCCTACCCCTTTTCAAATAAAAGTAAACCATCAATGTACAGTTAAATCAAAGAATCAGGCTATATAAATACATGTAGTGTTAAACACAGAAAAGAGAACAGTATGTAAAGAAGTACAGAGGTTGAATGTAATTTTCTCCCAGCTGGTTTGCATAGGTTTTCATGTCTTCCATAGAAAAGATAATTATGTTCTAGGTTTTAAGTCAGGTTAAAAATGGATAAAAATAAAAAATTGATAACAATTAAAAATTTATTACAAACTGGTTATGATACGAGAAAAAGAATTCTGATGGGGAAAAAAATGTAAAAGTTAATGTACTAAGTCTTATAGTACTCCAACAAGTACTGATATTTCCACTTAATTTCCAAGATATTAATACAAGCCTCAATTGCAGCACATCCCAAAGTCTTTTCCTGCTTCTGCTTGAATTGCCACCTAGCAGTTCTCCCATGTGTGAAAAATAACACCATGGCCTAAGAGGAGAAGCAGTAGCTGAGGTGGGATCTCAATCAAAGGCAGATGTGAGAAGGCAACCCCAGAGACTCTACCAGCTGTCACCATTTGGAGGCAGAAGTGGGCTGTGAGCACAGGGACTGGCAAAAAATGGGAGATTTTCCTGAAGAGAAACCTTTACGTTCAAAGACTTTTATTAAGAAAAATGAGTCATGGAGAAGAAAAGGATGAGCATAGCCTGACCTCATCAAAGAGGGAGCTATTGTCTTTCCAACTGGAAAAGTGGGAAGGGAGGAACAAGACAGTGAATCAAAAAGAAGGCAGCATGGGAGGAATAAGACAGTGAATCAAAAAGAAGGCAGCATGGACAGAGGAGAGCTAAAAGATATTCTGTATGACTTTGAAAGAAATGCTGCGTCCTAAGAAACATACTAGATGTTTTTCTTTAAAGGAATTGAAAGTAGAGCTGACGAGAGTAAATTTATAATACCTAGGTACTGGGAGTGTTTGAAATACATCACAACACCAAAGATGAATCCAGAGGGTCAATAGTAAGGTGTCATCCAAGGGAGTTCAACCAAAGACAAATTGCACTTCTGAGAGAAAACATTTTGAGATGGAAAGAGAGGACAAGCACTGTGCAACAATCCTCAGTATTATGACCAGTTTGTTCACTGAAGTAGAGATGTAAAGTAAGATAAAGACAACTGTATGGTGTTGTAAAACATGCACATAAAGTTGAAATAACATTGGAAAAAGAAGTAGAAAATTATAGTAAAATATTTGCCTAAAGAGTCAAAATTTAATTCCTCATAGAAACTCTCAAAAATACTTTTACATTCTAGAATAAAAAGAGTACATTCTGATATTTTATTTTTTTTTCCAAAAGGTCAAGTTGATTAACAAATACAGAAAAAAATACACTGAGAATATTTTTCCTTGCAGGTGTTTCAATTACATTGCCCTCAGGAGCCAGGGACCATCAAACCTTGGCTTAAGCTAATGAATTTTAATTTGCATTGAGATGAGCATGGCTTCATGTGATCTGCATTTCCATGTGATAACTACATAGTAACCTTCTCCAATGGATGACACTAAATTATCTGATAACATCCCATGTGGCTGTTTAAATTTCTCTTACCCTCTACTGCTCATAGTAACAAAAACTAGGAAAATTCCAATGCTGAAACCTACTTTTTATGAGGGATGTGGTGAAAGATTTATCTGTAATTGCAGTGACTGTAGAACAGATTATGGCATTTATTGACACAATGAACAATTAGAAATCACCAGGAACATCTGGAATTCATTCAAGTAAATGAACTGAGAGATGAAATACCAAAGTTATTATAAAGGGTTTGTAACATCTCATTTGAAAATCTTTTTAGTAACTAAAATTTGAAATATGTTATGAAAGGCACAAACGTAAGAGTTTCAAGGGGGACCTTAACATCCATACCAGGTTAAAGAGTAAAAGTTGTCTTAAAACATTGAATTAGCTGATACTCAGACAAATGTGATATACTTAGAAAGTCGAAGAGCTTTTGTGAAGTTCTGCCTTGCAAATAACTTGCAGTTCTTTGAAGGAGTGTTATCTGGATAAAGGAGAGACAGCTGCTATAATTTGTCAGATGTATGAAGGCTTTTGAGATGGTATCTTTCCAAATGAGTTCTAAGAAATGTTATAGAATAAAAGGGAAGGATGTTATTTATATGCTAGTCCCACTTTTATTAATTTTTAGTTATTTTCAATGAGGTACTGCTGGTGACATGATCCTGGGCTACATGTAGAAGTTACTGTGTCTTTATTCTCATGTGTTTTTCTGTCACTGCTTGTTTTATCTTCATTATGTCTCTTAACCTCCCTGTGCCTGCCAGCTCAGTTGTGCAATGTATATAAATGAGATGATATTATTGCCTATACTGATTTGAAAGGAAAAGTAAATTATTAGGTGAGGTGAACATACAGTATCTGGGCCATATTTAGCTTTCTTCCCACACTATCCCAATCTAAATTTACAAATCTGAACATGGATCCCTGAAGACTAAAACTTGCAAGACCTTGTTTTCTTTTGTTTTGTTTTGTTTTGTTTATTTAGGTCAGAAATGTAAATAGTTTCTTAACAAAACTGGAGATGGTACAAGGAGGTTTAAAAATATAAGACTATTATTGGGGAAATTTTTCTGAAAACTTATGCAATTATGTGATTTTTAAGCTAGAGACAAACTTTGATATTATCTTTACAGCTTGCACATAAGACAGGTTCAGCCAAGGTAAGTTTTGCCCTCTGGTTATCCATTCATATTCATTTGATGTGCATAAGACTGAATGAGCTCCAGAAGACTAGAAAAAAAATCTCTCAAATTGTTTCACATACTAATTAAGGTTTTGGTTCAGCATTAGTAAATCAAATTACATTGGATTTTTTGCTTTTGTTGTAGTTACTCTTTAGGTACTTTAAGAAATGTGCTTTTTCTCACCATAGCTCCTTGTACATCATTATTTCATCATCTATCATACTTTTCTAGCCATGTCAGATGTCTTAAGAATTTCTTATTCTCTTAATTCTTATTCTCTGTAACACAGTGTATTTATCTCCTCTCCTTGCCTCTCTTTGCTGACTCTTCAGTATCTAGAAGGACTCTACTTCAGCTGTACTCTCAGTGAAGTCTCCATGTTGGAGGGATGAATGCTGGCTGCCAGGAAAGTTCAGGGATTGGGATCCTGACCTCAGTTTGAGGATCTCTTACCCATTTAGTGAAGTAGCTGCTGGCTGTTTGGAAGTTCCTGCACCCTTATTCCACAAACCTGACTAGTCCAAGCAGAAGCAGAGCAAATAACAGTGTGTCTTTTTCCCTTCAACCCCAAACAAAAATTTCTGTTTCCAGATGGTCATCATAATGAACAAATCTTCCGCTGCAGCATCTGGAGGCATCTTCAGTCATTATTTTTGATTGGGAAGGAGATTCTAAAAACTTAAGTGCTCTGGGGTATGTACGTGTAGAGCATGTGGGTGTTCCATAAACAATGTTCTGAAAAGGAAAACCCCTCAGAGACAGTAAAATCCAGCTGGTTGGACTGCCAGGCTTCTGTTGATAAACAGTTAAAAGGTATTGAATTACTCTACAGCCAGGAACCTTTTTAGGAACCTTAAATTTATATGAATAATTTAGCACTAAGAGTAGTAGTACTGTAAACTTTATATAAATATAAATTGGAGAAACATCATAAGGAGATGGAGAATGGCTGTTTCCTCAGCATTACTCCCTTCTATCTTTGGCCCTCACTCCCTCTTTCTGCCATTCACCACTACAGTTTTACTGTCTCACATGGGTAAATGTTCCCAATAGTTCTCCATGTCCTCCTTTGATTGTTTTTTCCTCTCACCTTGGGTTTCCATTTTCAAAGTTCCTTCCTTCAGTTCAGTCTCTCAAAATTTGGTATGTTCCTCTCTCCTTTTCTAAGTGTAAATTTATTCTCTTCCATACAATAACCAGGTGTTTCATTAAGTTCAC
Organism: Scolopax mira; assembly: GCA_004320125.1. Classification (NCBI taxonomy): domain Eukaryota; kingdom Metazoa; phylum Chordata; class Aves; order Charadriiformes; family Scolopacidae; genus Scolopax; species Scolopax mira. Next base: position 25,539 of record BJBW01003748.1, on the reverse strand, counting down.
CATGAAGGAATCAAGAAGTGACAGTCTCTTTTCTTTCCATCTGCTGTTTGATCAATTTTTTTCTTTTGAATTGTATTTTTGAAATTCTTTAATTTTTGTGTAAATCTTTTTTGTGCAAAATCTTTTATTTGAAAATTCTCATTTGCTGTACCTTTAAAGACTCTCTTTCTCTCTCATGTCCTTTCACTTAAGATAATTTTATGTTTAACAAAATGATCTTTTTTTTTTTGAGATAAAGAAATCCCAGCAACTTTAACATTAATTGTAACACTTACTCTAACAATAACATTAACACTTTTGATCAGAGATAGTTAATAGTCTCACAAAGGTCTGTAAAGAAGAACGTAGTTTATGCTACTCCTAGGTATTTTATTCATATTAACGTGTTCACACCCTCTAAATCTGTCATAAATCAGCTCCCTCTAATGGCTACAGTTAGAATATCTATTACAGGTTCCTCTTCAAAGCCATATAGCTAAATTCTTGATAAAATGAAAGTCTTTGTCAGAGATTTTGATAGTGCACTCACAAGCACAGCTAGTTGGCTTTGCCAGCTTAGATGAGTAGTGTATCTGTAGAAGCCTGGGGAATTTTGTCTTTATCAGTTACAGATTAGATAGAAACCCATGTCCTTTGAATGTCCTATAATTCCACAAAAAGCAGTGACTGTGTAGCAGTGATGGAGAAGACCATTTTTTCCCTAGCATTTATCATGTGGTTTACTGAAATGCTCCTACGTCTGGTAAGACTAGATCAGTATATTAGGACAGCCTGTCAAAAGCTGGCTGCTTAATGTTCTTTACAATCCACTGCTAGACTCCATGGCTGCCTATGAGTATTAAGATCACAGTCCTCCTTTGCATTTCCCTCACCTTTTCTTAGAGTCTACGTTTTACATCTGTTCTCCTGGTTTAATCGTTCAAATCAGTAAATACCCCTATCTGATTTCAAAATCTGAAAACAAACACAAAAAATCCCATAAATAAAAAACCCAACATCAACAAAAACCACCACCACAACAAAACCAAAAAAAAAAACCCCAACTGATCAAGTTCTATATAGTTAGGTTTCTGGTAGGAAACAACCAATAAAATAAAATATAAAACATACATTGTTGTTGCAGGAACTTAATAATACGGTGTCAGATCAATATGATTCTGTCTATTCCTGTTGCAGTGCTTCTGGGTAAGACAAAACCTTATGACCATATTTTCAGACCTCGTACAGAGATTCTGACCTCTGTAAGGCTGTACTGTTCCTTGTTACTATATTTTGATGTTATTATTTCTTAAGGCCTTGTTTTGCATGGATTTAAAATATTCAGTATTGATAGAACTATTAGATCTGGTGTGCCTTCTCAAATTTCAGCAAAATCTAACAATCTTATTTTTGTACTGTTATTCCAGCTAACTGGAATAACAGTACAAAAGTAAGATGCATCTAGAAGCTACTAGAATGTAGTTGCATCTACCTTCTAGTTTCAGTTCAGAGTCAGGTTTGGCATCCTCAGTTGCTGTGTACTGGCTGTATTCACAGGATGGTTTTGTTACCCACTTGTTAGGTTGCTTTCTAAGGAAACTCAATCATAGCTCCACAACAGGCATGCACCAAATATGATCCCCAAGGGCCTTCATGAACAGTTAAACCAATGACTGATCAGCTTCACACCATGTGTATGAGGAGGACATTTGGCTTAGAGGACCCACCTGAAGCTAATCCCAAATGCCCAAACAACACACAGATGGGCTGCATGTCATTCAGCCCCAGCTGCTCCAAGCTAGCGAGCTTCTCCAGTCATGCTAAATTATATGCTATATATATGCTAGTATAAATGTAGACATATTCTCTGAACAGGACTAGGTCGTCGTCCATTTTGTCTTGGCCTGCAGAAGAGCAAGAGTATTATAGAAAAAGGATTTGAAGAAAGTGTTCTGCTTGAAGGTACCTAAAACATTATTAGCAGTTCTGAGTGATTTACATGTTTCATAAAGATATAGTAGCGCTTCTATTAAAATAATGTACAAAAGCTTTTCAATAGCTTCAAATATAGATCATCTATAAATTTCACTGAATATTTTAGTTCTTTAAATAAAGTGAAGATTAACGTCTCCACTGCAATACCTGGAAAGGAATGAGTGACTGCTTCTTTGGTGTTTCAATAACTAAGCTTGGAAGCCTCAGGACAAAATCCTGGCTGTAGTTTTCACAAAAACAGAGTTGTAAGATGCTCAAACTTTATTGTTTCACTGAATTGCTTTAAGCATTCTTTGATCAGTGTTACAACCACTGATGCCCTGAAACTCTTTAGATATTACATAACAGAGCTGTGATATTTAACTCCAGGCTGCAGACACTATTATGACAAAAGCACTTTTGTTTCATACTGCTGCACTGAAGTTATTTTCTGGAGGTGCTTTTTCAGAAAATTGCAACTCCACGATGCACTGTGGCTTATCTTTGTTAGGGAAGCAGCCACCAAAGAGAACATATGAAAAGTGAGAAGACTCTGGGAATAGGGCAAATAAGCCCAATGAATGGGTTGAGAACGAGCCCATGGACCGCATGTTATACACTTCTTAGTTGTCAACCCCCAATGTAGAAATAGGAGGGAAAGAAGTGTAAGTTGTCCACCAGTGTGTTCACAAATGAGAAGTTATGGGCTACCCAGTGTACACTGCAAGCCAGATTCATACTCTAACAAGGTGCATAGGAAAGCTTTTTGGTAGCTATTCTGTGAAGGTGCTATTAAGTCTGTTCTCCCAGCATGGCTGACAGCTTTCAGAGAGGAAAACTCTTGGTGGAGACTATTACAACCACACAGCTGTAACTTGGCAGACAGATAAAGGTCACTCAGAAAAGGTAAATAATCCTCCTGCTTCAGTGTGGAAGTAAATGACAGAAGTATCATGCTGTTTTCTAATACAAAAACATGTTCTTTATTAAGTATAAAAAAACACATGCGCATGTTTCATGAACTAAATTTGAAGACTGGAATAGTATTGCCCAAAAATATTTTTTTGTTCTTTTGGGGCCTTTTTTTTACTTCCAAATGTCTTAATCTTCTTAGAATTGTTAATAAAATAAAGGAATAATTATTTGGTGCAATATTGGTATGCCAAAAAGACTGAGAAATCTGTAGTATAGTAGTTATATCCATCATTATAGCCAAAGTATAGTAAAAAAAATGCCATAATATTTGGAGCTTGATTTATATATCCATAATCATACGGTTTAAGAAGACACCGATCTGTGATTCTAACTCTCTTATCTTTGAAGAGATTGGTATTTTCTTTTGACTTTCCCTGCTTTGTCATGTCTGACTAACTCCTTCCCATATAATTTTGCTCTATTATCTAGCCTCTTCTCAAAGCCTAGAATAAGCAAGACATAATCCCTTTTAAACTTTTTTCCTATAAGCAATGTACCTGCATTAGTGGAATCTACATTCTGATTCAATAATTTTTTTTAGTATAAATCCATTCACACTATACAATTAAAGACTCAACTGGAATTTAGGGGAAGGAATAAGTGGAAGAAAATTCCATTGCATCTATGAAAGAACAAAAGAGAAAAGGATAGCACAGTAAGGATTTAGTCTAGGCCTGCTGTTACAAGGAGAATGTAGATGAGGGTGTTTGAAAGCAACTAAAATCAGAGGGTTTCATGTGGTAATAATAGTTATTTGTTCTGAAAGTCATACAGGGTGATAGAACAGATCAGTACAAAACTTCTTGAAATATTCCTGGCACGTTGGAAAGGCATCAGGAATTTGGTTTTAATAGGAAAAACAAAGGTGGCAACTTGAAGTTAATAAGTAGTCTAAATGAATCAGTTACAGAAAAAGAAGCACGAATAGAACAACAGATTTCAAAAACCAGTTGAACAGAGTGAGGAACTTGATGGATAAACCTGAAGAAATACTTGCTGAAGGCAAAAAAAAAGAAAGAGAAGAGCTGACATCTTCTAAGGGAGATATTACATATGAGGTGCCAAAATGCACGATATGCAGGAAAGTTTGAACCTAGAAAAACACATCTATTTTATAAGGTCTTCAGTGACCTCTAAGTAGGCAACACTGCAAAGGGAATGGTACAAAAAGATAGAGAGAAAAGTCAGAACGGTGAAGCCGCAAGTTTACTTACCATTAGCAAAGAACATAGAAAGTAACAAAAAGTTACCTGTGTTTCCACACACATGTATATATCTACATTGGAAGATAAAGGAAATAAGTGCATCAGTCCTGTGCTTAGGCAGAAAAAAGTGTAAATAATGGGTGTATGAAGTAGAGGCGAGTGAAATAGTTAATGTCTTCTCCTCTTTTCATAAAAATTGTTTATCATTAAAATGATGGATTTTCAAAACAGAAAATTTCAAAACAGAAGTGTGGATCAAAAAAAAAAGGAAAGAGGAGGTTGGAGAATATTTAGATAAATTAGGGATGTTTAACTTCAAAAGGCCTGATGAATTCATCTAATTCATCCAGGGAAACTAGTTACAACTGTTTAGCTATGTTGAGCTCAAGATATGCACCATTAGCAGTACAGAAAGAAGTGGAAAGAGGCAGCTTTGTCTAAAGAACAGGTATCGTCAGTGGAGGATGATCTGGACAAATCTGTTCCAATCAGCCCAGCTTCATTTTTGGAAGAACACCACACTAGATCATAAAGCAACCTATTTGTAAGTATCCAGCAAACAGTGAGACAATGTTAAAAAAGTAGTGTGGATCTATCAAGAATAAATCATGTCAAACTACTCTAATTTTTTTCTTTGTTTGAGAAGGCAACTGACCTAGCAGATAAAAGGGACTCTGAGGTTATGTTATACCTTGACATCAATAAGGCTTTTGACACTGTTCCACATGACATGTTCATAAGATGAGTGTTAATAACCTGGACCACAGAATGGAGAGTACGCTTATAAAATATAATGATGATACCATGCTAGGAATATTTGCAAGCTCTTGGAAGGGCAGAATAAAAGATATTGACAAAGTGAACAAATCATGTAAGATCAGGTTTAGTACCAAGAGGAGCAATTCTCTCAACTGATTTAATTTTCTTTTAATAGAAAATGAGAATCCTAAGAAAGGACATAGGGTTTCAAGACCTCCCATATATAAAATCATTGCAATTAATTCAAGTAATGTAAAAATAAAAAAAAAAGATTTATTTTAACGTAAGGAAAAAATATACTGAATAGTTACTTAGATTTTTAAGGAACGATTTCTAACTGCAACAGTCCTTTTCCTCTTATGTGAGATTCCCTTCAGTGGTGATTTTTAAGTAGTAGAGTAGAAAAATATCCAGTGAGTTGATGTAGGTACATTTTGTCATGCACAAAAGAATGAGTATGGATTGGATATTCTTGAGAGACCCCACCCAGTTTTTCTATCATTTTCCCTGTAAAATATGAATTTAAGTATTTTGCTCAATGAGTCATTTGCTGAAAAGAGCCTGAGTGGAAACAAAACATCCCAGTATCTCTGTCACATTTTGTCCTTGTTAAGGTAGAAATGCCCAAACAGCATTTTTGCTTGCAAATTTTTTAGATTTACTCTTCAGACCGGAACCTGTAAATGCAGAAAAAAACAGTTTTAAACATGCCTTTGAATGTTTTGAAATTTGCAGAAATTTCCCTTATATTTCAGTTGTGGGTCATTTACTTTTTATCAGCATTGCTTTTTCCTAGTGATAACAACTTGTTTAAATAGGCTCTCTGATGTCCTCCTTAATATACTGTGTTAGAGAAGAGATTCTTTCACTGAAAAACTAAGACTGCAAGATTTGTATCTGTGAATGTATCCAGATAGTTTGGGGAGGATTTTCCAGCACATTATTAAGCTGTCTGTATGGTTCTGTTCTGCTCTTCCTCACTTTTGTTGTGAATATGAATGGGAGAGATGAGGAGAATTAAGGTAGAATTTGTAACAAAAATATTCAGATATGTATACAGGACAAACACACCTAGAGAAGTAATTTCCCTTAGGGCCTTTTGAATGAGCAGACTGATATCATCCCAATAGTTTTGTAAAACGAAGCAACTCCTCCAAACAGGAATGCTAGGATTAAAATTAATAAGTGAAAAATAATCTTCTAAAGAAAAACATGCAAGGTTTTATTTGGGGAAATAAAGGATTTGTTATTAACCAAATCTATGTTACTTTGATAAGTAACACTTTAGTTAAACATAATAAAAACTGCAATCTTCCTATGCATATAAATGATAAATGGAAGTTAGGCCTTCTATTCTCTTATTACAATAAGTGTTTCCAAGAATTCTACAGTTGAAATCCTTTTCCATTTAAAAGCAAGGAAATGCATTTTAAAAGATTGTAATGGAAAGCATGAATATTCAAACATGCCAGCACGAAAATGCACTTCTGACGTTCAATAAACATACATAAATAATATTAATAACTTACTTGTCACTGACAAACATGGACCCTTGCCAAATAGAAATTTCTGGCTACGCTGCAAAATGAAAGCATTCCCCACAGCTTATACCAGGCACCTTGCTACTAGATCTCAAAGTTTTGTTTAGGGCCAGGTGAGAGGGCAAACGATGATGCTGTGCTAATGCAATCGTTGGGGTTTTAAAATCTAGACTAGTGGTTTTATTCATTGTACGATGCACAGACAGGACTTTGGACACATGAACTTTACGAGCACTAATTCACGGTTCTCTGTACTGGACTGCGCTGGGTGATTTAGATTTGTCCTGAAAAAAAAAAAATACCCAGTAATTAGCGATTATCAGAGTAGCATAACTGGTAACCGAAAGAGCTATTTGGGGCCTTATTAGAAATGAGAGAGAAATTTAGAGATGAGGGTTACCTGATCTCAGGTAAGAATCAGTTTGTCTGTGATTAAATTCAGTACATAGAACTGATTGAGGATGATTTTTTAATAAATTGGAAAAACTCTGAATTGAATGCAGTATTTTATAAAAACTTTTCTAACTTTTGCAGAGATGAGAAGTTGCACCAGCCAAAGAGATTTAGCTCCAGAGACTCCAACTGTGCAGGTAGGTTTCTGGGAGCATAACTCTCTTTTGGTGGATTGTATAACATCTATACCCTGAAAATGCAAGGTCTGAATTACAGAGAAAGTCCTCACAGCCACCTAAGCCTACATAGCCACCCGAAAAAGTAGCCAGTCCTCTTGCCACACCCAGCCTCCTAATCCCACCTCTGTACTGCCTTTTCCAGGGATATAGTTAGTGGCATAATGTGAAAATAGAATCAGTTCCAAAGGGTGAATGATTTTGAATGTGCTTAAATTTGACAACAGGAAGTTGCACAGAGGCTTTCTGTGTGAAAAAAGAAGAGAGAGGCGAAAAAAAAAAGGAAATAACACAATGTGCATATACAACTGTAAAGAATAAATTAATTTATATTCCTACAGACTGTTCAACATTATAGTGTTTGCACATATATATCTATGTACTGAGGCAGATAGTTATAGATATAGCTAAGCTATGCATGTGTAGTTTCTTTATATTTGAAAAAAAAATATATTGTCTTCAATCCAAGAGACTACTCACAGAATTCATAAGCTCTGATTGACTTCAGATGTAGTAGCCCAATTGTTAACTTTAAGAAAAACTTGAATCATATAAATAATTCATTATTAAATTAATCAAAAGGTACAAGCAAAGAAACTCCATTGAAATCATTCATCATTTGTTATTTCTCTTAGATGAGTGTAACTTTCAAGTTGTTTTTTAAGTACACAAGAAAAAGTACTGTTTTTTCAAATCAGATAATTAAATATTTACTTTGCCACTAAGTTTGTAGTTTCAACCATCGTGCAGACTTTCCTTACTGAGTTCCTTGGAAGGCCTGACATTTTAGTTAGATGTCATACTAATACTTGCTCCCATACTAATGCTACTGTCTTGTCCCTCTCTCTCCCATGCACACTTTTGTCTCACACTCTTTATATGTCATTTGTCAGGTAATTAATATTAAAATATAACCATACCATTCACAGTTGCTGTGAATCTGTTTCTCACCAAACTCATAAAGTTCAATTGACTTCCTGGGGTTAGTTACCTCTCACTGGAAAATTAGTTCATGAGTTTTCAGTGATAGCTGTTTTGAAAGCCAATAGTTACCAAAAAGTAGTATCTGTAATAGCAAGGACTTTTTTTTTTTCTTATAGGAAATATCAATGTCTAATTTTAATTTGATGCTTGATATGTCAAAATTCTTCATAGATTTTGAAAACTTAAATCAATGACTGTCCTTTTTCTATTATTTCATACAATGTTTCCAAAAGAGGAAACTGACTTGGAGAGTTTGAGTGCCCTAAATCATAGAAAAATAACTAGTTTGTTATTCAAAGGGAAAAAAACCTGATTCAACTATATTACAGAAAAGCAGCACACTGTGAAGCTTCACAGGTACAGAAAGCCAAGCTCATTAATAAAGCTCATGGGATTTTGAATTATTTCAATTAGTTGAAGAGCACAAAAATATTTTGATACTTCTCAGTTTTAAGGGTGAACTGTAAAGCTGAAAAATGGCAGGATCCCAAATAATTTAAAAACATGTAAATTTTTTAAATTATGCTTGTTTCAAAGGCAGAGCTATCTATTTTCTTCCATTTTTACATCTACCTAGATGCAGTAATCTGCTCAAGAACTATTGTCTTATGCTGTACTGTTGTCAACTGATACCAAAGAAAAAAAGGGAAAAAAAAAAAAAGAAAGGGATTTGTCCTTGGCATTAAGAAAAAGAGTAACATTAAAAAGATTTCACATTAAGGCATCTTTAATTTCTAGCACAAATCTCACATATTTTTTTTCCAGAACTTAATTTTTTAGGTAAATTAGGCCATCTTGAAGCCTTCATGTAAGAAAGCTTGATCTGTTAACAGGAGAGGAGAGACTTCATAGATTCCTTGTCCTTTGCTCTTATGTGTTGTGCTTACTGTATTGCCTTAAGATCTTGTAACATTTTAAGGTGGGTAAGAAAAAGATGGGCAAATTGAATGAAGCACATTGTAATTCCTGTGGCATACATTCTTACCTGAGATCAGGTAACACCTTCCTTGCTACCATCTCTGAAAGCATCTTCTGAAGTCAGATTTGTATGTCCTATGAATTTCAGGAAAATATGGAAAGATTTTCAGTTTGGTTGTCATTATAAAGCAAACTGAAACAGTCTGGTGATGAATATTTTAAGATACCCAAGTCAGTGGTGCAAGTGCAAAGATTCAGCAAAACTGTAGTGACCAAAAAGTAAAGTCCTGGTATATTCATTGCATTCTAAAAAAATAAATTGCTAAAACAAATTTTCTTTCAAAACAGAAATTCTGATTATTCACATGCATTGTCTATGGACAGCCTGAGCTGCCCTTCTTCTTTACAGGATGCATGGGCTGTAATGCCCCAAAGCTAGTAATCATTCATACTTACCAAACTGGAGACCTAGAACCATAAGTCTTCCATCTCCTTCCTTTGGTCCACTTTGAGATTTAATTCTGGGTTAAATTAAATCAATTTGAATAAATCTAGCATCTAGATTTATTTCTGCTCACAAACTTGAGATCAGCATGCTCCCCTCTTGAAACTTCCCCTTGTGAAAAATGAGAAGTGATTCAATTTTTGTTTTACATAATAATATTGCTGAAGAACTAGACAGGAATAAAGTCCAAAGATTTGGGTATGAGTATGCACTGGGGAATCTTCAAACTTGGGAGTTAAGCACTGCAGGGAGCCTGATAACAGTCCCTAAATACACTGCACCTTGCTAGCTAAGCAGTGGCATTCACACCCTACTCTATTGGAGGGCGAACAGTAAGGACGGCAATTAGAGGACAATTAGAATTTTGCAATCAGAGCCTGCTCAAGCATATGGGTTTTCACTCATTAAGTGCACCCAAATCATGTTCTTGCATGACTGTCTCTCATTATAAGCTGTCCTTTGACTCAGCCTATCCCCAAGTGCCCTGCCCAGCAGGCTGAAGTTGGAAAATGGACAAGGACAAGAAGGTTGAAAGCCACTTTTTGACCAGATCCCGAAGCAGCCTTTCTGAGTAGTCTAGAAAATATACTTCTCCCCAGCCACCCGGATTCTCTGCTCTTGCCCACAATAGCCCTTTAGCTGGTTGGATTAACTGGGCAGTCAGCATCATGTATGAAAGCAGATTTCAGCCCTTCTGATGACAGAGTGGCCACATTTTGGCCACCAGAAGAGATCTTCTTGCTAAATCTCAGTAATGGATTCACCAAAATAATATATCTTGACATGGATTGTCAACTTCAAAGCTTGCAGTTTGTAATACCAGCTACAGAACTGAATAATCAGTTTATTTTTGTGTCCTATGATAATGCCAATGAACTTTTTTTTTGTAGTAACACAAATAATTCAACAACAAAACATGCATTTATCATTATACCATAGGATGCACTGTAAAAAGCATCTTTGCTTAAACTGGATTTGCTACAAGTATTCATTCTGTATCTGTATAAGGATACTTGCTCAGGCTTTACAACTATTTATTTTCCAAAGTATGATAACTTTTGGAGACATATGTAATTAAAATAATTTTTGTTGATTATTTTATGTTGTTGTGGAAAAGTAAGCAGTATTTATGTTAATATCTGATTTAGATGATCAGTAGTAAGTTGGAAAATATTATTTTCAACTTCTCAAATGAGCATTTTTCCGGGGAAATACCAGTTATTATTTCCTCAGAATAAAGATGGTAGCTTTTCTGATAAACAATAATATTAAACTGTCATAGGTTAAAGAAGTACAATTTTGTCACCTAAAGCCAAGGGAAGCTGCCATCTCTTTATGAAGAAATTCTAAATGGTGGTATGAGATTCAGAACCAAAAGGTAGGACAATAAGTGTGTGAAATTGCTTCTCAATGCACTACTTGCTTATTTCTGCATCATCTGTGCTCTAGGTCTTTTTATTCATACAGTTAGGTGGGCTAATTTCAAGATATTTTAGAGTTGGGTGCCACCTGCTGGGGGTTTGGCCTTGTTTCTTTTTTAAGGCCATTTGGACGGTCTAGAGGTTGGGTTTCCATTATAAATTACAAATGAAGGGAATATAAACTGTGGGTGCCTAAATGTATGAATTTAGGAATAACTGACTTGAAAACAGAAATTAGAGGTTTCTGCTCAGTGAAAAATGTTTAAAGGAAAATAAAAACTACTGTCTGCCTCTTGTCACATGTGAGGCAGTTATTCTCTGAATCAGGGAAAAAAAGTAATAAAAAAAATAATTGAATTTACTGAATAACATCCTCCTAATGGAATGCAAAACAGCCAAACCCTCCTTTTTTTTTACCAGCATGAAGAAACTATATAAAAAATCACCCATTATTCGATAACATTTATGTTACCAGTTACAAAATCTCTGCATTATAATGGCACTACAAGAACTTCACCCAAGAGCATCTATCAGCAGTTAATGAAGACAAGATACACTATATATTATAAAGAACTACTCTATTGTTGACAGTGATAACCTAAAGCAGCAGGGAAACTATCACATACTTGGCACCTAGCAGAATCACGGCCATAATTATTGAGAAGAAATTATTTTTTTAATTGCCAATTATCTAATATATCTGTACTATGCAATGCCAGTGTGACATCCAACCTGCCCTACTCCTATAGGATCCTTTTTGCAGCCTGCTGGACTGTTGGAGAAGCAGAAGTCTTAAACTATTTCCAAACCCATGCAACTATTATTTGCTTTTAATGCTAAATCCAGCTATCTCACCTATCCCACCATTGGCTGTTTCCAGTCTCCAGTGTATAATAGATACGGTGACAGCGTCACTGGCAGAAAAGCTACATTCTGTGTAATAAAATTGATTGCAGGTAACTGGTTTTGTCAACCTGTTTGAGTAACCTTTCACAGGATGACAGAACGCCACCCTCAACACAGAAATGGGAATCAGGCTCTTAAACTGTAGATTTGGATTAGCCACAGGGCATAGTGAGTGTTCGTAGTATGTGAAGACAGCCCTCAAAAAATAAAGCTCCAGATAAAGTAATTAATGATCTGCTCAATGAAGAGAAAGACAAACTTGAGAAACAATTTACCTTGCCTATCTCTTGATTAATCAAGACTTGTCCAGATCACAAATTTTGAAAGTGCCTCTTCGAGGGAAGTAAAAATCTGGTTTCCAGGTGCCTAAACTTCCTGAGCTGAGTTTCCAAGTGTAGGACTTCACTCCAGCAACAGCCTGGCTGCAGTATAGAGGAAGTGCTCTCTATGTAGTAGCCTCATTTACAATTTGCCTGGGAATCACAATACATCCAGAAGATATGTTCAGGTGCCTGGAAGAACTGTGCAATTTAGAACTGCTTTTTATTAGATTTAGTAAACACAGAGGTTCTTCGAAAGTAATGTTGATAGTTAAGCTGTAACTAGTAATCAACATGCAACTGTTACATACCTCCTTTAACTAGATTTACACAAAGAGTGAAATCATTCAAATCCCTTAGCAGCAGGAGTTATTTGAGTGTGATTGGCTCAAAAGACAGGTGAGGCTATCAAGCTATACTATCAAGCATTATTTTCTCTTAGGGATGACAAGTTCAGTAAAAATCTGATTAACTGTATTACCAGGAGCAATGAAACAACTTAGTAGAATCATGAACAGATACTCTCTGCATTTGTGCCAGTGAAATGTAGGTAATAATTTTACCTAAGGATTGTGTGTTTAAGCTTCGTACCTCCAGTACAATCCACCACTGAAGAATGTTTTCTGAGTACAAAAACAAATGTTATGAATCTATTGAAATAAGTTAGTCTAGTTACTCTTAATGATGTTAAAAAAACCTAACCAAAACAGTTATTTTCTTACGCTACTGTTGAAATAGAGCAGTTCATTTCAGAATTAAGGACAGCGAACATTAGACAGCTCATGTTGGAGCAAAACCTAGACCTGAGCACACTAATTGCCCTTCCTACTGTTCAGTTCAAATCTAACAAGCCTCAAGCTGTTAGTACATAGTTTGTGAACAGATAAGCACATCAGTCTGTGTCTTACCCCACGAGCAGACAGAGAGTATTATCATATGTAAGTGAGGAGGTGTGTTGAGACTGTCCCCAGTGCATCTTGCAACTAACAGGGCAGACAGTGACCCACCAGGTGGAAATCTTCTCATTGGCACTGCACACCCATGGTCTGGGCAGAAAGCAAGACAGTCGTTTTGTCAAGATATGAGCTCTGAAGCAAGGCTGTCCTGCTGTCCAAACATGCGCCTTCCCTGCACAGTGCAGATGTCCTGGGTTACTTAGAGCCAGCTCCTTCTCCCACTTGCTAAGGGGACTGGCCCATGCAGAAGTGCACTTTTTCTACTTTGTAGTTCCAGCTCTTCCTGTCCTTCTTTTCACTTTCGTCCTCTCCCTCCATCTGTCTTCTTTCCTAACTTTTACTTCAGAAGCAGTAGTCCAGGGACCAAAGAGAATATTCATGACTGCAGTCATCAGTCTTTTCAGCGTGTGTCTAGGACTCCCCTTCCAAGGGTACTGTAACACCGTATCAGCTCCCTTCAGCCGCCTTCCTCTATAGTCTTTGTCACGTACCCTGAGATACATTTTTATCTGCTAGACAAAGGTGACATACATTAACTACATCCCCCTAGTGCAATGTCACATAACAGAGTTGTATTGTGCTGCCAAGTAATTCTTACAAAAAAAAAAAAAAAAAAAAAAAAAAAAAAAGGGAAAAAGAAGGTAAGAGTTGTCTGCTAAGTTACAAGCTGTTATAAATTCTTTTTGCACTCAGAAGGTACACATGCAGCTTTAGTCCAGTGATAAATGATATATCACCACATTTTGCCTTATCATTGAATATTGTTGAATTTAATATTTGAGCAAATGTCTTTTATTGCTTCTAGTCCCTGATCTGTTGGGTTTGGTTTTGTCAAATGTTCCTTCATTGAAATTTAAAAGTTTACGTGTCTATAAAACTGAAGACCTTTTATAAGAAGACCAGTTACAGGGAAATACTCTTAAGTAAAGTATCTTTAGAATTGCCATTAATTACTTATGTTATTCACTTAGTGTGTGATTTATGTGATAAATTAATATTTAAAAACCTTTTTCTCTTTGACATTCTTTGCAGGTAGTACTTTCCATACTAAAGGCATGTCCACAATGCAGATTAGAGCAAAAATTCCCACACAAGCTTTAGAAAACCTAGCAGCAGTAGCACAGAGTAACTCCTAAAATAATCTACCTGTTATTATAATAGTCTGATACTCTGATTGCATTTAAAAACTGGCTACAGTAAGCCATACTGTGAAAGTTTTGATGGTAGTCACATTCAGGAGCACAGCTGTGCTTGCTACAAATTAAAGCAGCTAGCAATCTAGGAGTGTAAAAAAAATTTAATTCTATGAATTTCTTACTTTCTGAGCTCTTTTTTATATTTCAGGAAACGTCCAAAATTACCATAGAACTCCTCTTCCAGTGTGGGTTTGAGGCTCTTCTCTGCTTACCGATTTTGTGCACAGTAAATTATCTTGTAGTCAGTCAGCTAACCTGTCTGAGAAATTAGGATATTTTTAGTAGGAGCAGTCAGCAAGTAATTGATTATTTTCACCTCTGCAGTCTTTGATTAAAGACAATGTGCTTACGGGGGAAAGTCAACAATCATTCCTAAACATATACAAGCATTTAATTGTAGTAATTAATTTATCTATACAATTCAGTCTACTTTTAAAAAGCTTCTTGACTGAGAATGAATGCCTCATCAGTCTTAAATATAACAGCCTGAAAGAACAAGTGAAGTCAGTAGAATAACAAACAGTAGTGCAGAAACCTCAGGCATTTGCAGGAAACAAAAAGACATTTCCAACTCTGTGCAGAGCAAAATTATGAAGAATTTGACAAATAAAGGCAGCAGAAGGAACATCAGCTGATAGAGCCCCAAAAATCAAGTACATCATTACATACATTGCCATGTAAAGGAAATGAAAAAAAAACAGAGAAGGCTTGAGTTGTAATTACTGAAACAATTTTGTTTGAGTTTTGAGAGTTTGAAGAATGCAGTAGTCATGGATCTTATTTTTATAAATGTCATGCTCCTCATTGGTTCATCTGTTTGGTATAGATGAGTGTGGCTGTCAGAATGTGAGTCAAAGCTAATGGAGAACAAGCATCCAGAGAACTGCAGTAAAGATGGATATGCAGCAAAGGCAGATAAACAGCTTCAAAAGAGTTAATGTTATATGGCTGTGCCATTAGTTGGGAAGGGTAGACAAGCCTTTACTCTCTCCAAGCTTGCAAGGTTCACTCTTCCCAAAGATGACAGGCTAAACACAGGGGAGAAACAAACTTAAAGTATACTAGTCTTGGGAAATAGGAAGAGTGATCAGGCTATAGATTATCACCCGCTGACCCCAAAACTGGAAATGTCCCATAGAAAAGGCACTCTGCCAGCAAGAAGGCTTACTTTTTAGAAGAGGATGTGGAAAGAAAACAAAGTATTGAACAGGTATACATCATGGAAGGACCCTTTAGAAGAGACTGAGGGGACAAACCTGCACAGAAAGGACTGTCTTGAGTGGAAACAGATTCTTACCCATTTAAGAGAGATCTCTTTTGAGCAATTTTAATTAGCAGCCTGCACACAGCCTCCTTAACATGGATGGCAGATAGGTACAAATATCCCATGTATATGTATCAGCAAAAAAAGGGTTATATTTCTGCTATCTCACATTTGAGTTTTTGAACTACAGAGTTTCACCTAGAAATTGATGTAACCACCTGTGAAGTACACCTGTGAGAGACCAAAAGGGTCTAAGACATGGTTCAATGATAAAAGTACTTGTTCACCACCTGTTTCAGGAGGATTTATTGAATTTACAGCTTACATCTTTTCTTTTTCCTCACAGGAAGAAGAGAGAACTATGGGGAACAGAAAAACAATGGAAATGAGCTAAAAAATACAAAATCAGTGCTCTGTTTTCAAATTGTGCTCTTCCTCTAGCTCTTCAATGCCACCAAACTCCTTGATCTTCACTTTTAGTCAAGTGTGACAGGTAATGCCTGTGACATTAGTCACTCAACCATATCAAATTTCCTCACATAATCAATGCAATGATATGTTAGGGACCATAACTTAGATGTCAGTCATGTATGTGCTGTGGCCATTTTTACCTTTTTACAGTTGTAAGAAGTACCATTGCATTTCTGAGAGAGACAGGGGCAGTCAAGTTCATCTAGAAGAGAATTCCAAGATTCTTCAGGTTTTTTCAAGCATTAAATCTGAAATGTTTAGGAACAGCTAAAAAAAAATGCCGTACAACTTTTTTTTTTTTTTTGCTTCTTTCCATAAATAATAATTTCAGTGAAGTGAATTGGAGGATATTTCCTTTAAGTTTTTCTATGAAAGAGAATGCTTGAATGGTTTTAGTTTGCAGTGCTGTAGATACTCATGTATATTTGTAGTCTTTTTTTTCTTTCTGTTGATATAAGAGTTGTTAATATTTATAACATCTGTTGCAAATATCCAGGGAAATTCTTAGGATTCCCTGAGGAGAAAGAGAAAAAGGGAAATAAATTTTTTCCCGCAAAAGGCAGAACTGCTGCTGCAGACAGCTGGCTGATATTATTCCCACAGTCTTCTGAAGAACAGCGAGTCCCCAGATGAATCCCATCACCTGATCTAAACATGACAGTGTTCCAGGTTGAGTGGAGTACTTCAGATTTCCTTAAAACAATACAGAAATTCAGGATTCCTGAATCTGAAGTCTAACCTTCATAGATAATAACTTAGCCTCTTTTTTATTTTATTTTTTTGGTCCTATGGTCTTTTCCAGTACAGTGGAAAGATTGATACATTGAGTTTTTCATTCTTTCATGTCATCAAAGTTTAAGTACAGACCTAATGGTCCCTGTCATGGCAGGTTGCATTTGCTGAAACAGTATGCTAGAGGGTAATAGATGTGCTTGACAAGAACGAGGAAGGTCTCCCTTGTACACAAATTCACATTCATGTGAAGCTGCAGAGCAAACATAGTTGATGAAGCTCAGGATGATAGTGACGATGTAGATGCAGCACATTAACCTAAGCAAAGAGAACTGTTACAGAGCTTCTAGGTACAGAATGTACCTTTGAAGAGAATTGAGAACTACTAGCCTCATTTAAGTCAGCTCAGGTGCAGCAGAACTTTTATCTGGTTTAGCTAAACACAACAGGAGGAAAGATGCTGCAGTTAAGGAAAAAAGTTCAATGCAAGAAGCAGTAGCCTTATTTGTTATATTCCAGGCAGGCTGGTAGATGATGATGGTGAATGACAGAACAGATTAAATGTTTTCAGTTATTTTACTGTGCCTACCAGCAGGTATCTAGAGCTTTCATTTTACTTGTTCTACTGGATCTAGGTTCTACATAAGCCATAATACTAAAGCTGATCCTGAGGCAATTAACCATTAATATAATCATTAGCCAAAATAATGATTATATTATAGTAAAATAGTAAAAATAAAGAAAGAATACAGTGAGAGGACACAATTTATCTTGGCCTGGCACCAAAATGTAATGTAAGTATTGCATTAATAATGGAGTACTGAAAATTCAGCCATTAATAGAGAAAGCATACAAAAGAAAGGTAAGCAGAACAGAATAACCATTTCCTTTCCTGTGTCAAGAAAGATACAGATACAGCACTTATTAAATTGCAAGTGAGAAAATCAACAGCTGAACAGATGTTTTTCTTTTTTGTGAGTGAGAATAGATATGGGATCTAATGGGCTGAGGACTAGAAAACAGAAAAAGACGTATAAAACTGAGTTAAAGAGAAGACCACGATTCTCCTCACAATTAGAAAATGTCAAAACAAAATATCTCTTCTGAAATACATAAATTATGCAATATAAAACAGGTCATAAAGAAGTTGTTACCCAATAGCCAAAGCAAAACAAGTATTAGCTCAGCAACGTATTTCATGTAAGTGACCTGCAATTAATACATTTATTGTATCTTAAGAATTTGACCTTATTTTCTGCAATAATTTCCATCATGTCAAATAATTTCTATATCTATTATTTATATATTATTTCATAATCTTTTTTGATCATTTTCTTGTTTGGGATTTTAAACCACGCTTGAATTTCTGGAACACATTGATATAGATTATGTACTAGTCCCTCTTTTTCAATACATTTCATATTACAATTTGGGGGACTTTTTCCCCACTTATATTCTGCAAAACAGTTGGTCCTTAATAGTTTCTGGTTTAAATTTCTGTAATTAAGCCATGGAATTGTTGTAAGTATATTATCTGCACAAAATTTTTCACCTATCAAGGCTGAAAGCAACACAAGAGAATTTTCTGTAAAACCTTGGGAGTGGAGGATCAAACATCCCCGACCTTGGAAGAGTTAACCATTCCCCAAAACTATTAAACAATTTGTGAATTCCGTGCACCTGGAGAGCCTCCAGGTCCAATTAAAGATTGGTCCCAGCTGTGAGTAGTCACTAATAAAGAGCTTTGGGAGTAAGTAAATATCTGAGTTCCCTCAAAAGGTAGATGTGTTCAGGAAAGATGAGAGGGCTTGTTATTTTTTTAATCTCTATTGTTATTAACAATAACGTTATAGTAGGTTGCAGGAATGATAGTAAAGTTCATGATAGTGATAAGGTTGTAGAGAGAGGTATTTCTGAGCCTGTGTATCTCCTGGATGTAGTTCAGAGAAAATATAAGGCCCATGGGAGGTTATGTCTTGCCTGTGAAAGTACCTCTGAGTTTGAACAAAAACCTGGATTTTCCCTGTGTTAAATACTGGGATAATTACATGAAAGTCTCTTTGAGGGCTCTGTGGAGACTGAAATGAAGTTATTAAACTCTGAATCCAAGGTTAAAGACCTAGTATCAAACTTCAGATTTTCTACATGTGAAAGACTGGTGTCTTAAGTCAGGTGAAGCTCAACCAGCTTCAAGAAGAGGAAAACTGTTGAAGAGAGGCAGCTAATGGAAACACTTGACTTTGTGGCATCCAGCTATCACGAGGCATATCTTATGGTAAGTTGTCTTTCCACAAATCTTGATGTGCCAGCTTAAACTTACTATAACATACATATAGGGTTTTTTTAATGTTACTAGAATTATATTGAAAGCTGCTGAGATACTTATTTGCTATATAAACGTGCAGAGATAGTGAAATAATGAACTCAGACTGTGATCTTGTGCTTTCAGAGAAGTGTGATAAGTGTGATTTAAAAACCCTTTCCCATACTTTAAACAATAAGACTAGGAGTTGTGCTCTGGGGATGCTTCCTTTCATAGCACCCTTTAATTATTGGTCTTCTGGGCAACGCTAAGACAAGTTCAAGCTACAAGTGAACTGTTATCTTTATAGTAAAGGGTGGCATCCACCTGATTTCACTGCCTGCCAAACGAAATACCAATTTTTATTCCTGAAAACTAGTGAAATTATCAACCTGTAAGAAATTTAAGGGATTGTAGATACCCTATGTGGCACATTACGGGGGGAGGAACACAAATTCAAGCTTCATTCTCTTTCACTCTCAAACTGCCATTCAACTGGTAAGTAAGCAGTAAGTATTTGGCTAAAGCAGTACCCAAATTTTTTCAGCTTTAAAGGAGATGAAGCCTTTAAGAAGGGAAGGACTGCTGTTGAAGTGACAAGCAGCAGGTGATAACATAAATTCCTGCCATGATATTGGGATATGAGTAATCTGAGTAGACAGAATCAGCTTCTGTTGGAGGGCTCTAATCCTTGAAAGAAGGAAGCAGGGCACCAAAAATGTGTGACAATTGCCTGAAAAACTAGCAATGAGCTCATGTTATACGATCCACATACCCTATATTCTGTTCATATTTTTAATGTAGTAAAAGTTACTACAGTAAAAGTAAAACAAAGTAAAAAAAGTAAAACAAAGAGCTAGCTACTTATTAGAGATATTTTAATTTTTTTTTTTATTTGCAAGATTGGTCTTCCTAGTTTTTGAGAATAACATCTTAATGTATAATTAAATAATTGTACATTAGAATAAAATAATATTGCTGCTCTGTATTAGAGGTAAATGGAGATATTTCATGTGTGAAATCCACTTCTTTTCATGCAATGTGCTACTAAGACAGAACTGTGTTTATCAAAATGTAATCTTAATGGCTGTAGTTTGGGGCTGATTTCTGTTTGAGCTTTAGATTTTGTCATACTAAAAAAAATTGACACAGTCCCAAGCTACATCTATTTCCTTTCCACCTGTCTATGTTGTTTCAGACTGCTGTAAGAAACAGGGGAAGCTGCTTGATAAATGCTATTATAAAAGCAGGTATCAGTAATTTTTAAGTATTTCAGCTGCTATTGGAGGTTTTAAACTGTAAGAGGATAGACCTTCCCGAGGGTGAGATGTTGAGTGTGTTTCTGTGAGCACTTTATTAATGGCTATCTGTGATCCAAGTTCCAGTCCTGCCTTGTTGATAATTGTCCAAAAGCGATGCTGCTTTATGTAAAGAAGAAAAACTTTAGTATAGCAGAAAAGTCATGGGAAATCTGTGAGGGGCTGAGAGGTCAAACTCAGTTCTATTTGCTTCCAGCTGGCTTCCCACTGTGTAGGCTTCTGTGAGAAAAGTTCCAAGGAGGATGAAATTTGGGACAAAATAGAACACCGAATGCGTAGTACACACAAGTCTTGCCGTGTGTATGCAATGGTTCAGATTGGAATACAGATAGGAAACAGCTGGCCCATATGGTACAACTAACATCTGGTATCTGCTTTGCAAAAGCTAGTGGACCAAAAAGGTCACTGTAAAGTGATTGTCCCATCCAATGCTTACCTTGTGACGCTGATTTCTAAGTAACAAAGTACTCAGAGTTTTTATTGTACGGATTTTGGAGATGAATGAATCGAACTGAAACCTCTGAAAAAAAGAAAAAAACAAACAACTGTTTAGTTTTGTGAAGAATTATAATTGTAGAAGCTTGAACCTTGTTATTTGGAAAAACATCTATAAAAAATGTTAAGAGTCTTCAATGTCTTTTTAGCTTTTGTTTGAAGATATGCTTAGTGTACAGACACTGCTCAAACTTCTTGCATACAGAGCAATTCTAGATCACTTTAGATCGTAACTTGTTAGAGTTGCTAGCTGCTTATAATATTAATCAGAAATATAGTGCAAACCAATCTCCTTAACCACTGTTTTGAGAATAAGATTGCTAGCACAAGCAGTTGATTTTCAACTAGGCATTAATTTGAAAGCCAAAGGATTTATGTGCAAAATGCATTGTTTGTGTAAAAGATAAATTACTCTGGAGTTGAGAAGCAGTAAATATTCCTTTACCGAGTTAATTTCAGCAACAGGTTGTTAGAATGCACTTTATTCTCAGAGACTGTCTTCATTTCTGAACAAGACTATTGTCCTTTCTGTGTGTGGTATCTGGCTTGGCAGCTCTCTAGTATGATAAGAGAAAATTAAATATAGACTGTTTTGCATTAATTGCTGTAGTTCTTTCTTCTGAAAGTTTCTTGGGCTAGGGGAAGTATGAGTTTTTTCTTTGTTTAGCTTCTGATGAATTTGACAGAATAATTAAGAAACTAAATTAAGTTTGTTGCTGTCTCAGAAGCTCTTGTTGCTCAGCAGGGAGCTAGGAGAAGGAAGTACTAACTAGCACTTCCACAGAAGGTCATGGGGATGTGAGAAACACAGGTGATTACACAATAAATGGCTTTATGATTCTTAGGAGAAAGTAACAGTGTAGAGAAGAAATATCTCTATTTATAAATATATATATGTTTATACACACACAGTGCAACTGGTTGGGACACACAAGAATAGTCTTTGTTTTGTGCTGTATATGAATTTTCTAAAGGGAATTCTTTATCTTGCATTATACTGACAAATAGCCCAGGTGCACAGCATCCCATAATGCAGTGAATGGAATAAGGTTTATGGTGTGAAGTTAAAGATATATATGATGTGTCTCCTAATGTCACAGACTCATTAATCTATTTGAACTTTTACTTTTTTCCGCTATCCCAGTTGCTGTTCAGAAAGGTATCGATGAAGTACTCCTTTATCTTATTTTTTTAAGCCCCTTTTTTGTTCTTTCCTTAAAATTTCTTGTGTACATGTTCTCTAGAAAGTACAGATGAAATTTTAGAGTTTGCAGCTAATAGTTGTGGGTGTAGTGGGGAGAGAAAAGATTCCTCACTAGCAAATATGGTTTTGTCAGCATGCAAAATCCAGCTGTGTGCATGCTGTGAACTCCCCAGAAAATATCTTGCCCAGGTCCTGTAAACTTAATGAATAAACCTCTTCCATCTCCTGTGCTGTCAAATAATAAATGTCCCCTATGTGTTACCATTCCTTGGGCACAGTATGATGCTGCAATCCTAAGAAGTGTAAGTCGTCTGTCTTCTGTCACTAACTACCCACCTGGATATTATCTGAGTATTATGTTGTCCTAGGAGATTTCAAGCCGTAAATATGGCTCTTGTCACACTGGCTACCTATCTGACGGAAGAATAGTAGCAGTTAACTCTGTGGAATATTTCCTGAGGGGGGTGTGTGTGTGTGAAAAGACTAAAATTAGTAAAGCCATACCTCGTTTTAGAAACAAAACTGTTTAAAAAAGAGGGCAGTTTTTATAAAATATTTCAGTGTGTGCTTGTGTTACAGCAGTGCTAAACATCACTCACAAACCTCAGAGTTCTATTAATTGTGATATATGTGTCAGTCAAAGATGACTCTTTTCCAGGACTGAAAGAGAGAGACACTTAAACAGAATAATTAAAACATCCTGAACTTCAACTCATTGGTAGCTTCCTAAGAAAGATTTGGTAGAATATAGAAATGGCTTACACGCACCTTTTTTATCACTGCATGTGATTTTTCTACAGCTTAATAGATTTTATAATCTGTTCAGATGACAAATCTTTATAAATTCTTCAAAAACTTGTTAGGTTCAAGTCTTGTTCTTTTAAAAGTTGTTAGTTAAACCTATTCCTAGTGTGAAATGTGGTTGTGGGATTTTTCTTTTTTTTTAACCTTAAAAACACTTTTCAATGAAACATGTAAGGTTCGAGCACAAATAAGACAAAAAGTACCATTTCACTTTATGCACCCTGCTTTAAATATTAATAGCTTAGAGTTAAGAATCAAAAGTTTCACAGGCCTTAGAAATGGGCTGCTGACCAAGTTTCTACCAGGGGCTTTCGGACGTGTATTGCAGAATCTTGCCACTCGATGTCACTGTTTGTTCTACTTTCTTCTTCGAGGATTTTAACACTCTCCTTGACTCAGCTCTTGAAATGTTTCCATGCCAGTAACAGTACGCGAGACACTTTGAAGTGGCCTGCAAAATATAAGAAAGGTGGGGACAGGTAAACCCCGGAAGGGGAGGAAAGGAGTTTCCTTCTTGTCCCCCGCCTTGTCCTTGTGCCCCATGTGAAGAGTCAGGACGTGTTACTGATTCATCCTGTGGTACGAAGAAAGTCTGTCCCTCCTCCTAACCAAAGCCAAAGTATAGGTCTCCCTTCTGAAATCCATAATTTCTCTTCTCTTTTTGCCTCTGACTGGCTGATTGCTGCTAGCCAGAGAAAGTGAGACCGGTGCACATGTTCTGCTATTTCCTAGGTTTTAAATACACTAAAATACTTTAAGTGACTTGCCAGAGTACTGTGAGAGAAAATATTTAAGCCTTAAGACAAACATGAAATAGTAACTAAAGCATTTCTACTTCTGATTAAATTTGAGCATCTATTTCTTAATTAACAGTGCCTGTAAACAAATATGCTCCTAGAACTTGGCCTATTTAATTAACCTAATCTCATCTAAAGGTGAGAACTGTGCAGAGAAAATGGGTGGGGGGAACAGAGAACTAATAGCTCCCAGCTGATTTTTTTAATTTATTTTTTTTTAAAGCTTTCATGCTCCAGTGGTATATTTAGTAATTCAATACAAGCCTTGAGCCTTCATTATAGAATCATAACCTAGAGCTTCATAACTTTCTATGCTGATATTTTCTTCATAGCTGATAGTAGCTTTTTTTTCTGGCTACATTTGTGTTTTATGAATGATTAGTCAGTCAAGAAATACTGACTCTTCTGACACTTTTCATTTTCCAGGGTCTTAGTGAAATAAAATGTACGTAATGTCGTTTGATCAGAATAATGTTTGATATACACTTTTGTGATTTGCCAAACTAAATGGAAAGGTGTTATTTTGCTTCTGAAGCTTTCTAAGTCAGAGGCCAAAATGCTGTTTTGCAAGAAAATGGTTTTTAAGACCCTTCTGCAAATAATCTCAAATGCAAGTTCCATGAATGTGAATTCATGGAGAATGTTGGAAGTATTTGTTTCCTTCTAATACATTGAAGTCATATACTTGTACCTGTATCTGCTGAAAGTGATACTGAAACAGACATCAGTAGAAATAATATTTTTATTCATCTCTTGGACTATACATATTTATGTTTAGTCTGACTTGCCAGATGCTTTTTTCTAATAATTTAATTGCATGTGAAATTTCCTGAGGGTAAGGTTTGTAGTAATAAATGCAAATATTTCTTGTTAGTAAAAAGACCTGCATGCCTGGTAGATAAAATGAAAAATAGAAATTGAAATCACTGTCATAAGGACATATGTTCTTTCTGACAGCTTGGATGTGGTCATAAAGTATTACAAAAGAGCATTATAAAATTTAGAGAGTGCCTACCAGAGGAGATGTAGTAACTCGCTCTGGATACTTCTAGACCACCCAGCCTGCAAAATGTGACACATTAGCTTAGTGTCCTACTTTTGTATTTAACAGTGGGAGGTGGCAAAGAGAATGTTTGTGACTAGTTACTGGAGCTTAGAAGGTTACCTCCTCACTATCACAATTTGTGCAGCTTGAACTAAAGGCATTCACTTCTGTGTTCAGGTCTGAATCTTTTCTGCATTATTTGGAGGTTAAATCTGAGTTTTGAGACTTTTGATAACTTCAAAAACTCATTTTTTCTGTCTGAGGAAAGATTATGAAGTTGGAAGTTTAACTTGGGGACAAGAGGACAATAAGAATGATGATTTCTCTCATTGTCAGCGTGATAAGATGACAACGATAACAGATGATTTCCAGACATCATCTGGTACAGCTTCACAAGAATACTTTTTCAACACAATTGTCTAACTAGAGCTGGGGAATAAGTGTACAAACTTCACTTAAAATATAGATGAACCTTAACTGACAGAGCTGCTCTGCAAAATCTTTGGTATGGGGCCATCTGTGCTTTGACACTTTGATAGAGAAGCGCTGTGCTTCTCTATTGAGGAAGAAAGAATTGAGGAAGAAAGAATACTTGCATTTGGTAGATACTAACACTCTTCCTCAGGTTTTAAAAGTCAATCTTGGGAGGGTTTTAACAAATTAAGATTTTAATAATCAAGTAGAATTGGGAGAAACAGTCATGAGCACTATTGCTCACAGATTATTGAACTCAAAACAGAAATCTTAACTCTGAGATCAATGGAAACTTCCTATAGTTGTGATGCCCATCCACAAGAAAGGCTGGAAGGATGATCCAGAGAACTACAGGCCTGTCAGT
>BJBW01003747.1:344625-399179 GCA_004320125.1 Scolopax mira | reverse complement strand
ACTTGCTCCCATTGAACTTCATGAGGTTTACTTGAGCCCTCCTCTCCAGCCTGTCCAGGTCCCCCTGGATGACATCCTGTCCCTCAGGTGTATTGACAACACCATGCAGCTGTTGGGTTTTCTTGAGCCTTGCCCTGAGGCTTCCGTAGCTCTGCTGCCTGAAGCTGATGGTGGGATGAACCGTGAGTGTGATCTGAGAAGGCATTTTCTTGTGTCCAGTATAAACTGCTCTCATACAGCTACTATTAAACATTGCCAGTATTTCCTCTGAGTGGTACATTTGGGAGTCCTAGGAAAAAAAAAAGTGTGTAAATAAAAAGTACTGCTCTGTGGGGAACACTGAGCTTCTACAGAAGTGAAAATTAGCAAAACTAAATGCAGTGTATCATGACCAGCAGACAAACCAGTGAACTAGGTAAGGGGCTTGCCATTGATTTACAGGCTCACAGATACACCACGTTGACTTGTGCAGATTTAGGGCCCCAAAATGGAGTAGAAGAACTTGAGTGAACACAAGCACAAAAGCTAACATGGTCTTAGCTGTCCCGTACACGAATGATTTGAAGCTCTGACCCAAAAAACAAAACCATTTTCCATGTGGTTTCTTGGTGATTATTTGCTTTGCCTGGGAAGGGCGTTGTTTGAAAATTGGCTGCTCATCAATATGTAGTGAGGTCTCGGTGCTCTGAAAAACTTATGGCAAACCTGTTCTGATTGGTTTCCTCTTGGATCCTGAATATGAAGATATACCACAGGGATAGGGTGGTATATCAGATGTAACCCTGTTAGTGAAAAGAGGATGATAATTGCCCTGGCAATGTTGATGTAAAAAAATTTTTTAAAATCACCCTTTCATTATAATGTCTTTCATGGGTCAAGGGGGACAGCAGGGAGTTTGGGGCACTCTCATGCCATGGGCATAAAACACGAATGTGACCGATAGCGGTTGACTACAGCAAGGAAGGTACCCTATTTTGTTCATATTGCATATATTGTACTTTTCAGTTCTTATAAAAAAAAAGATGTCTCCATTTTAAAGTACTGGACTTTGCTTAGTCACAGAGCATCCTCCTGGGAAAACCTATACATAACAGCATTGTCCTAGCAGGCACAAACCCTTGCTTGGGCTACAAGCCTGTGTTTTGGGCACCGTACGTGGACTTTTATATGGCAATTGTCGGCCTTGCTTTTGTGGGTAAATTTTCTAGCACTAAAATATCGAGCTGCCACACTGGGCTTCATTGTTAGACTCCCTGACCTTTGCCTTTAGTTGGAAAGGGGGCAGGAAATCTGTGTTTCCTAAAAGCTGCCTGAAATCTTGGAGAAGAAAGCAATATCCCTTCGGCTACCAGCGTTCGGAGTGACCTCTCGGTGCAAACAGAAATAGCCGTGGCCGCGTGAAATCCGTCCGGAGGCTTGGCACAGGAGGGGGGGGTAGTCAGTGATGGTGGGAAGCAAGTAAACAAGAGGGAACTGGGTGGTAAATGTCTTTTGTGTCAGGTGTGTAAGCTGTGGAGGCTGCAATAGTTTTGCTTATCGGGATCCACAACCCGTCTCTTACCAGAGCGAGCGTGAGCCCGCGGAGCAGATGGACACACGCTGCTTCCCAGGCAGAAGGAAGGTGGTGGTGCAGGGATGGGAAAACAAATTTGTTCCCTCTTCCCCGACTCTTGGACCGAGTGAGGAAACAAAAAAAGCGATCCAGAATGGTGAAGACAAAACTTCTCAGCCTCTCTTGCCAGTTGGAGAACTGCTAATAATGTTTATAGCCTTGGAACAAAAGGCAACAAAACAAG
This sequence comes from Scolopax mira, assembly GCA_004320125.1. Lineage (NCBI taxonomy): Eukaryota > Metazoa > Chordata > Aves > Charadriiformes > Scolopacidae > Scolopax > Scolopax mira. Next base: position 397,383 of record BJBW01003747.1, on the reverse strand, counting down.
TTACTTAAGAAAAGAATCCATCATTCTGACAAAAATAGAGCTTTCAGCTGTTTCTTTCTTTTTTTTCTTTTTTTTTGTGAGAGCCTGCGTTTCTCCAGCCAATCAATCCTGTTACTGAAATAAAACTCTGGAAATCAACTTAACAAGATTAATGTCTGTAAATATTTGTAAAACCTATGTGTTATGAAGTCTCTTTAAATGGGATTATGTCATGTTTATAATACTTACTCATATTTTGTACCCAGTCTGGTCTAAAACGGAATAGTTTTCATTAATTTTTCTTGCTTGTTTAATTTCATGCTTAAACCAATAAGTTACAAATCCGCATGACTGCCCACTTATTGTTAGGCTGGGAATAATTGCACTGAGTCACTGTGCATGGACTCGGATTGCCACAGGGTGTTAATACTTGATATTTAAGCAAGCGTGTTTATCCGAAAGCTGCCTCGTCAGTCTGTGGAATGCAATGTTTACTACGTGAAGCTCAGCCCAGAAGGATTGCAGTTAGGAGATGTAGCCTGTGATCGTTAATAACGCCTAGAATTACTGTTTGCCTTTTCAAGGCTGTTAGGGAAATTACCTGCTAGATGTGGGAATATAAATGCAGGAAAAATAAGTGCTAGGCTTTGAGAAAAGGGCTTTAATACAGTGTTCTTGATTCTTTTTCTTGCCTATGCTTACACCCCCCCCCCAAGTAGTTATGTAGTTTTTGTCTATGCTCTGTCCTGAATGTCTTGTTTAACTGGAGGAGAATTTGGAATTATGCAAGCTAATAATCAATTCCCTTCATAAACTAAAAGATTTTTTTTTTCCCTTCCAAGTTTATTTCCAAGGTTTAGTCCAAGTGCTCAGTTCCAAACGCTGAGAGAGATGTTTTTTTCCTGGTGAAATTTCCCCCCTGTGGCAGAAAGAACCCCAGGGAGATGGCCATTGGACATGCCACTTACTTTGTTTATTTTGTGAAGGTTAAAACGCTCAGGTTAAAACGCTGAGAAATTTAGTGGCAGCATCACCTGCTGGAGTGTGTTTTATAGAAGAAAAACAACAAAGACGGGGGGGTTAAGGACTGCTGATGTAATTGTGCCTTCTGCCCAGGGATCGTCCACCGGTCCTGAAGGAAGGAAGGGATGCCCTGCCAGCCGCTGGCCCGCAGGTGAGAGCAGAGACCCCCTCCCCTGGCACATCCCCTGCACCAGCAGGAGGGGGGCTGCTTGGCCGCATCACCTTATATGTGCTGGGTAAAGCCTCCAGAGCTTTTCTTCCTCAAGAGAGGTGGGACTTTGTCAGAACTGGTACTTGGTTTTAACAGGAAAGCATTTCTTTATTATTATTATTTTTTAAAACTGCAAAGGGTCCACAGTTCTTCCTTTTGGGATTAGTGGCATGTCAGCAGCGGGCTGGATTTCATTTTTCGTGGGAGAAGCATCCGTGCAGCTCTGGCGACTGAGATAAAGAGAAGTTGGGATTGAAATTTGATGTGTTTGTCAGTCAGAATGAGGGTGTTGTGAGGAGTCAGATAGCACTTCGTTCTTTGCAAAAAAAAAGCAGAGGGGGGATTTTTAGGCTGTACCGTTCTTTCACAGCAGCGATATTTATAGTTTTTGAGCACAGGTGCTCCTGACCAAGGTGATTTTGTTCCTTGGTTTCCTGTTACTGCATTTACTTGGAATATCCAAAAGAATCACTGTTATGCAGAGGTCACGTCTGGCAGCTTAGTATTTTGTGTTTCAGGTGGTATTTGCGTATCCATGCATCATATTTATAAACAATGTTTATTTTGCTTCTTTCAGCATATTTATTGCAATGAGAACATAGGGAAAAGGACTGAGGATGTCATAGTTATAAATGTGTTTTCATTTATATTCTCTTATTTGATGATCTCTTGATCTTTTACTATATACAAAGAACATTTTAGTAAACAATACTGATTTTATAGGGAATGTAGGGGAATATGTATGTGTGTAAGAGAGGATTACATCTTTCCTTTTTTTTTTTTCAACTGCATTAGACTTTTTTTTTAGATTTTAAGTACTTTGCATTATTCTTAAACAGCGATAATACATGGAGCATACTGAGATATATTATACACATATCATTTGTTCTTGGGCACCAGTATAACATATGTGGGTGTCAACTGCATATCGCTGTGGTTTTTAACCAATTTATGATAGTTTTGTTCTGATGCAAAGCTTAAGTATGCTGGAACCAAGATTGCCACCCACTTTAAATGTTGTTGTTAGCAGATAGCATTTATTTCAGTCACTTTAAAATCTTAACGTTATGAAGTGGTTTTAAAAGGACTATGTCTTTTTAAAGGAACTTTTTTATTCCATCTGGATAATACCTACCAGCATTGGAGATCCTTCTCCTGGAAAATGTAATGCAGGCGTGGAGTTCCACTGCGTTAATTAGTTAATTCCACCGAGGTCTCAGACCTCCTAGAGTAGGGTCATCCCCGTTAAGTGTTGCGATCAGGATACCAGTCACCGTACAGCAGCGGTCTCTCAAAGCTCTCCTTGATCCTCTGGATGCAATCCAGGGAGCCCATCACTTCAAGGAGTACACGTGTTGGACCGTCTGACTTTATGTAATAACCATGGGTGTGAGAAGCCCGGAGGGCAGGTGATCGATCCGTGGGATGTCCAGTGGGGATGCTGGCAGAGGGCTGGTGAGTTCCCACGCCGGAGAAGTTTGCAGCTGGCTACCTCGTGGTTTCTGCAGATGGCATTCTCCAGCTTTTGTTTGTCCTCCTGCCTTTCTTGTATAACAATTAGGCCGGGAGAACGGGAAGCGTGGCTCTTGTAGCCCGTGCAAAATTTCTGAAGGAAGCTCACAAGGCTGCAGGGGTTGCTGCTGTTGCCTCCAGTCAGTTCTTTGGCTGAAATGAGCTTGGAATTTAGAGGAGGAGATGGAGCCACGAGCTTACAGAGCGGTGAATGTAGGCAGAGAAATCGCCCAGAGTAAATGTTTTGTGTCACACAAAGAAATTCAGCGCCTGCTGGTTGGGTTTATGTGGTAGGTTACCCTGCACTGCCTGAGAGCTGAAGTTAAAATGCTTACCAGTGCCGTGCTTGATCTTCAGGGGTCTGCTGAAAGAAACAGGCTGAGCTTCTTCCCTCCGTCCTTCCATTCCTGTATGTGGAAAATGGAGGCTACCTGCCTTGCTGGGGCTTAGAGAGGATTATTTACTCCTTAGGACTGGCTTTGGAGGGGAGAAGCACTAAAGCAGGGTTGGTGTGACGTGTGTCTGCTGGGATGGAGACAGGAGGGAGGAGCGTTGGGTGGTGAGAACAGGGTCAGGAGAGCCCTGCGTGGGTGCCCTGGAGTTGGAGAGATGGCCAGCAGGACAGTCACAGGGAGGGAGCCCAGAGCTTGCGTGGGACCAGCTGGCTCTTCTGGAATGCCTGCAGCCTGCTCTTTGAAGGGGGACAGCAGAATACCCACCGCTTTAGAGTAAATACGAGCACAAACTTGTTGGCTTTAATCAGCTTACAAGAAACAAGCTGTGCCCAACTAAAACTGGGACTGTTCAGCCTGGAGAAGGCTCCAGGGAGACCTTATAGGGGCCATTCAATATCTGAAGGGAGCCTATAGGAGAGCTGGAGGGCGATTCTTTGTCAGGAGGTGTAGTGACAGGACAAGAGATAACAGTCTTAAATTGGAAGAGGAGAGATTTATATAATCATAGAATTGTATAGGTTGGAAGGGACCTTTATCTNNAAAAAAAACAAACAAAAAAACCCCAAAACAAAACCATACAACACCCCCACCCACCCCCATTACTAAACCATGAAGATGATCTTTATTTTGCAGAGAGGCTCCTGCTTATACTTATTGCTATAACAATTAAGGTCAGCTAAAGTTGCTATTTCCCCCATTGGAGAGTTGGATTTAGATTAGACACCAGAAAGAAATTCTTTCCTGTGAGGGTGGTGAGACACTGGAACAGGTTGCCCGGAGAAGCTGTGGCTGCCCCATCCCTGGAGGTGTTCAAGGCCAGGCTGGATGGGGCTTGGAGCAACCTGCTCTGGTGGGAGGTGTCCCTGTCCATGGCAGGGGGGTTGGAACTTGATTATCTTTAAGGTCCCTTCCAACTCTAACCATTTTGTGATTCTAAAAAGAAAGTTTCAATACCTGGAATTTGCAAGGAGACTTCCTCTCTTTAGATGAGATTGGATATTAAGAAAATTTTTTTCAGAGAAAGGGTTATCAAGCATTGGAATGGACTGCCCAGGGAAGTGGATGATCTTTAAGGTCCTTTCCAACATTAACCATTCTATGATTCTATGAAAGCCCTAAGTACCCACGGGGCTATCAGTGAGCGGATGCTGTTGCCACCTGGGCAGAGCTGCAGGGCTGTGTGTGGCTGTTACCTCCTCTCCTGGTGATGCGGGTGATGCACAAGCACTTGTGCCCTGTCCCTCCCTCCCTGTGCTCCCAGTGCTGCTCTTCTCCGAGTGGCATTACACCCCTCCTCTGTTTTGATGGCTACATTTTGAATACCTTGTTGAAAAACCTTGTTGCTGATTATGCAAATTACTTGCTTTTCATCGCCACGTCTTTCTATGAGAATGCGGTGTTGAGCCTTCAGTATGGATTTAATATTTCTTGAATATTATATGTTAATTGCTTCCAATTTTTTGTTGCTTTATCTCTTGGCCACTTCAACTTAATTATTGTTATAGTTGCCCTTTTGTGAAACGTGTTACGCCTGTTCTGATTTTTCTTCTCAATTTCATTTAAATATTTGGCAGCTTAAGTAAATGTTCTTGCCTTATATTTTTTGTTTAGAACAACAGATTCCCATTAAATCAAACATGGGAGTTTTTAATAGGGAGACTGTATGGCACTGAGTGGAAAAAGCAGTGTGTTATAGCCTGCAAGATTAAACTGAGCATGGTGCACCTCTTGAAACTTGAGGTTCATGCCTTGATCCTTATACATATATCTCAGGGTCTCAAATAAGTGTATTACAGCTTTTCATGCAGAATTTCATCGTGGCAGATGACCTCTGCTATTTCCCTAGATCTCTGTAAAGTGTGTGTGTGTGTAAATCCTCTGCACACTTGTGTTGTTTGAAAAGGTGCTCCTTCAAAAGTCTAATGTGTAAAACTGGACCCTAGCAAGAAAAACATATTAAAATAAGGTATCCCCTAAACCCTGACTGTAAATTTTTGAGGATCTTCTTTCAGTGGAATGGGAGTTGCTGCTGGAGTCCCTCTGAAACACAGTGCCTAGTGACCAAGTGCCCAAAAGAAAGCTTCTTCTGGGGGTCAGAGGGGAAGAGGGGAGGGTGCAAAATTTAGAAGTTGCAAGCTGATGGGAATGACAGGCACAGAAAGCTGCGTAGATGGTGCTGAGTTTCATCTCAGCCCTCTTAAAGAGCCTGAAGCATCCCCACCCTGAGTATGTTAGCGACAGGAGCAGCTCTTCTGAGCTTGTCCTTTACTCTGGGTAGCAAAGGGTGGGAAACTTCTGCCTAGGACGTGTGGGGCTGGACCACGTGAAACCAAGGGTGAAGTGTTGAGTAGCTTTTTTGAGTAAGATGACTGTTAGTGAGAAGTGGAGGTTGATGCCTCCTCCTACTGAGGTGGCTGATGCCTCCACATAGCTTGGGTGACTTCTTTCCTGGCTGGCTGGCTCTGCAAATCCAGGTCTTGCAGTTTATCCCATGCAGAAAGTATTTGGCTGCCAAGGGGATGAGCCCACATAAAGACTCGTGTGAGGAAATGCAAGATCTCCCAAAGATAGCACGAAATTGTTTCTTAATGAGTCTTCGGTACAGTATTTCATAATGGGCCTTTGGAAAAGTATGAGAAGTATTTGCTTCGGTGTCTTAATAACCTCTCCAGGGGAGGGAGTGGTCTTTTTCCCGTGCAGGGATGCTGTGAGCCGGAGCCTTTGGCTCCTCTGGCCATCAGCAGCCAGTGGTAAGCAGCCCCTCTGCCTCTGCACATCATTGCTTCCACCCCTGAGGTTTTGTATTTAATGTCAAGGCCACTCACAGGCTGGGATTTGATGGTGTCTTTTGTAAATATGGAAAGGAAACCAACGGGCATCGCTGGATGCCCATGAATTGATCCAGGTGCTTGTTTCTAATGCAGTTAGTCGCTCATTCATGAGCATAACCCACAGAGGATGTAGTCAGTTGTGCCTCTTTTTTTTTTTTTTCTTTAACTGAAAAAAGTATTTTTGTAAGTGATGTAAAAATGGCATCAAGTTTAAAAAAAATAACTCAAGCAGGTGTTATGCTAAAATGTGAAGAGCTTTTACAGTTTCACAGCATATCTGGCTGTTTTTCCCCTCTTTATTATTTCCCACAAAAGCAAATGGTTTGAAGGCACCAAGCAAACAGACGATCATTATTGACTTTAAGGTGCTGGATTATTGCTCAGGTTCATCCTGCTTTGGGGTGCCTGTCGTTGACTACAAAAGAGTTTGATTATCTTAGGGGTTGCAAAGCAAAGAAGTGTAGGACCGAAAGCGTGGGTTACTGTCGAGATGTTATAACCCCAAAATTAAAAATAAATATGCTAAAAATGCCTCCCATTTGCATTCCTACTTATCCCTTCTTAAAATAAATGAAAACAGCGTTAAACAAGCATCCACTTATTTTTAGAAATTTCTAGAAAGCGCTGGGATACGAGGACATGAGCGCGACAGGGCTACCAGCCCACTGCGAGACCGCATGGAAGCGTTTGCTTGAGTGAAGAGACCAGTGCCTTTTGTTTCAGATTATAAGATATTATTTAAAACCGACTGCAGCTTGTTGTTTTTAAAGTCGGTTATTTTCAGCCAGTAACCTCTCAACGCCGCCTGTGTTGGCTGTGCCTGCTCTGCACACGCCAGGGCTGGGGAGGAGGAGAGAGGGGCAGCCCAAACTGGGGGCTCCTGTGCCTCCTACGCCCCAGGAGGCAGCTCACTCCCTCCCTGGTTATTCCCATCAGTTTCCTAAATCTGATTATTTTTTTTTTCTCTCTTCCGTAAATCATCACTTCTCTTTCCTAGCAATTAATCATTGTGCTTATTTTTTTTTTGGTTCTATATTTAATCCTTCCCATTCATCAGCTCTCTTTTGCGTGTTAATCTCCCAATAATGGAGAAGTTTTATGCATTTCCATGCCAGTTCAGATCTGTGTCCTTATACCCCAGTTTCATCTCTTTAGTGTGTGGTTACCAGCAACAAGATGCTTCGGAGGAAAAAGGAGTATTCCTGTCCCACCTCCAATGGCAAATACAATGTCCTTACAGTGTATAGTGGCCTTTACCCTTTAATTTTTGGATCAAGACTGAGGCATGAGATATTTATGGTTTTTTCCAAAATCCAGGTGAGATGGGAAACTTGTGTCCAGTCCCCTTTTGAATCCATCTGGGCTCTTGGCCTCCCTGGTATAAGGGGGAATAAATTACCGTTGGATAAATTCCATGTTGCATGGAGAATATTTTCGTTTACATGTGTTGACTTTTAATTTGGTTGAAATTTATTTTCTTCTTATGTTATAGAGAAACATGATGTCCTGTTTCATCTTCCCAGTTTATTTTCTAAAACATACATTTTAAGCAGACCAAATGGAGTGTGTTGTTCAGAAGTGGAGCTCAGGAAGGAGTTTGCTGTCATGTGGTGCTGGAGGGCCCCTGTTCAGAGCCCAGGCATGGGGTGGCCAGATGCGCATCTGCTGGCTCTGGGTTGCCCTGGAAAGACAACCTAAGCCACCCTCAGTGGTGCCACAAACTGCTACTTACATTGGAGATGTGTTTAAAATCATAGAATCATTCAGGTTGGAAAAGACCCTTGGGATCATCGAGTCCAACCATCAACCCCACTCTACAAAGTTCTGCCCTACACCATATCCCCCAACACCACTTCAAAATTTGTCAAATTAAAAGCCAAATTACAAGTGTTTCTCGGGGGGGATGGGTAGGGGACGAAGGATGGAAGAGGTGGTGTCTATGAGTTGAGCGGTCAGATGGAATGATAACTTTTATTTGTTCCAAGACAGACGTGCAGCACGTATGTGGACTCCCTTCTGCTTTGTTTAATTGTATATAGGCGTCCTGCAGAAAACTTTATAAAAGCTTTGTTTCTTAAGGGATCCTTCAAGCCAGCCCCTGGCTTACAAACGCTTGGCACTGACGATTAGGGGACGGGTGTTGAGACCTGCAGCAGCAGTTGGGAATAAGAGTCCCATGTCCAGGTCCCTAAGGGAGACCCCTGGCCTGGAGACCCGAGGAGGGGGTATATGGAGGTGGTGTTTATAGCTCTGCATCCCATGTCTCTGACAACACGTGCTGCCTGCATCTCTTATCGCTCCAGGATTCATTCAGACTTCTGAATAACTTCCCTCCTCTCCACAGCAGGGTGATAGTGGTGCCCTTTGTGGACTCCTGTGGGTAAATTCTCTGCAGTACATAGCGTTGCTCTGCCTTTAACATGTATACACAACTGCTCAGATAAAATAAATTCATTGTACCTAGCTGCAGCTGTCTGTGAAAGGAAATTGTGTGTTTTTCCCTTGAGTGTTGGAATAGTTTTTCTCCAGGCTTTCTTCCTTGAAAGCCCTAGTAGCATGCTACTCTTTAGATTTCTCTCTTTCTTTGTGGAGTAAAAAAAAATAAAATAATCACTATCTGCTTTTCTTGTGTTCTGAATTATGCAAAGGAGTTGCCGAACATAAACACGCAACAGTAAATGCCATAGAAATGTACTCTACAAAGATTCCACCGTTAACCACACCAAAGAAAACAAAAATGCAAGGTTCTTCAAATCGATGTCACATGCAGGAAGTGACATTTAAATTCTTACTCATTTAAAATTAAGCCGTCTTACCATTTTCCTTTTTTAAAGTGTTGAAGATTTTTCCATTAAAGGGTTGTCTTGCAAGCCTTCAAGAATAAGTTTTTCCATTTTTTTTAAATATTTTTTTTAAGAGGCTTGAGCTATTGGGCTTTTTAAAAATGATGGTATACATATGAGTGTAAAAGCTTAATGAGGACTGCATACATTTAATTGGCTATTTGAGAACCTGTGTTGGAGGACTGACCTCAGAAGCATTAGGAAATGGTAGTCCCACTGCTTATCTTTACACTTCATAAAAAGAATTGTTTAATTCTTGGAAGAAGAGGGTGTTTCAGTCTAGCTCAGGTTTTTTCTTTATTCTGGTTTGCTTTGCTTCTGTTGCTGTTTTTCCTGGTTCCCTTCAGTGATGGAATATAGTATTGAAATAACTGTGTGGTTTATGGCTTTTACTCTCAGGTTTTGGTTTTTTTTTTAGTTTTGTTTGTTTGTTTTTTGTCATGTTGAAGCCTCATGTTCAGCCTCCAGTAAACAGATTTTCTTGAATACAAACAAAAAGTGAGGGCTGCGACATGCAGCTGGTTTTGGCTGTGAAACTGGGGTCAGAGCCACTTGCATACATCCAGTCCTGCGGGTGGTGAGCTTGGGCTTGCCCAAGTCGTCTTCTTCCCCACTGCTTTCAGCTGAGCTCGCATCCTGACAGAAAATAATGCTTGGGACTCTTCTGGACGGCTGCTGGTCCTCTCCACCATTCGAGTTCTTCAAACTGAAAGAGGGGGGATTTAGATTAGACCTGAGAAGAAATTCTTCACTATGAGGGTGGTGAGACACTGGAACAGGTTGCCCAGAGAAGTTGTGGATGCCCCATCCCTGGAGAGGGGTTCAAGGCCAGGCTGGACGGGGCTTTTGAGCAACCTGGTCTGGTGGGAGGTGTCCCTGTCCATGGCAGGGGGTGGAACTTGATGATACTGAAGGTCTCTTCTAACCTGAACCATTCTTTGATTTTATGATTCTCCTCCTTTTTTGAATAAGCATGACCAGGGTGAACATCTATCTTTCCTCTTTGCTTGACTCGCTGATCCTTTGGCTTGCTGGGTGCTCTGTGGATTGAACACAACCCTCAATGCTCTTCTGAAACATGAAGGGACAATGCGTTTGTTTTGTTTCTCAGGCATCTGCCAGAAGTATTTGATAGAGTTGAATTGTCGAGATGTTATCTCAATCATTTGAATACTGTACTTCAGCATTTCTCCATTGCTAGGGTTGTAAACAAAATCACCACATCTGAAATATGACCTAACTTTCAAATGAAATATAACATTTAATATACTTTTAGATAGCAAAGTTATCACAGTTGCTAATTGTTAGTTTTTATCATTACTGTTAAATGTCCTTTATCAGAATATGTTTGTGTTCCTTTTCTCTGCCTCTTCTCCACAGCATTGTAGAAAAATAAGTCTTTATCTCCCGTGCATCTCCTGTATGTTATTCTGTCAGCCAGAAGTGACTTTTTGGTATTCTGGAAGTACTGGAAAATTTTAAAATACTATTAAGGGGAAAAACCCCTAAAAGATACTCTGTTTAAAAAAAAAAAAAAAAAAAAAAAAAGCTAAAATCCTGTTAAATAATTAAGATGCTTTGGGCTTTATCAGGATTGACAGTGTTCTTGCCATAATATACATATGCAAAAACTGTAAGAAGTTTAATGTTTTATAGCAAGGATAACTCCAAAACCTAAATCTGCTGGCTTGTTTCTATGGTAACAAATATTGAAATATGTCTAGCCAACACTGTAGGTCCCCCCCCCCCATTTAATTTCTGTCTGTGGGTTCTAGGAATTCATTAAAACTGTAGAATCCTTTTAAAAATGGTGTGTTCTGTTGTAAAATTCACTAAGATTAATGTTGAACAGAACTTTAAATTTTAACATAAACATTTCTTTGAAAGAGATTTCTTAGCAAGTGAGGGATTAGAGTTATATTTCTAAGCCTGTATGCTCCTTGAGCTGGTATTTTTGTTCTTCATTGGCAAGTTGAGTTATGTTTTTTTTCTGTACATGACTCTACTTAAAAAATGGAGTTTTAGTCTCTGGGTTCGGCTGAAAATATTAAAGGCTGCTTAACTGGAATGGTCTGTCTGGAAGGCAACAGTGGCATGAAGTCAGCACCTGCAGTATTAAATTTAGTGGTCGGGACCTCTTGGCCAGAGTTACTTCTTAAGGATCCTCTCCTACTCTTAAGATTAAAGTGGTGACTTACTGGGAGCCTTCACCCTTCATTTCAATTAATTACACTTTAAGATTTTTGTTTATTACAGAGTATTTTCTAGCTGTCTGATCTAAGCCATTTTGTGTCTGGCATCTTCTGGTTGTTTTTCTTTTGAGGGCAGCCCGGCGGCGTTGGGAAGTAATCTGAAGTGTTGGCTGTGAGTTTCCATTTCCCCAGTGGGTAACTCAAACCACAAGCACCTAGTCCCAAGCAGTAAGAGGAAAAAAAAAAAAATAAAATTTGAGGCTTTGAAGTGAAACATCAGGTTGATGCAGCATTTTGCATCTGGTTGACTAGCCAGTGTTAGATGCAGCTGGAAGCATAAAGACTTCCTCCCTCCGCCCGCGGGGGACTCTGCTGGCTTCTGCTGGGATGTAGTAAAGATAATGAGGCAACAGAAAGGAAAATTTCACAAACTGAGATTTTTGCGCTTAACAGCTGTGTTTCGGGAGCCCATGGTTATGGACTAAATGTGTGTTTTCTCAGAGGGCTAATAGCATCTGACCTTTTTTTCCTCGAAGAGCTGGGGACTTGGAAATCAGACCCAGCAACTGGTCCCTCGAAGGGCAGGGAGGTGCAGCTGGAACTAGTAACCAAAGTGCTCAGTAAAGTGATCAGTAAAAGGTGGTGATCAGAAAAAGTGCAGTTTGTTATTCGTATCCTCCTGGAGAAATAAGGAAGAAAGTGGGATATTTACCAGGCAAAGGATTATCTCCACGGTCCTGTGTGGGAATGAGTGACTTCAGGGCAGAACCTGAGGCTGGCATAGCCAGCACTTTGCCCTGAGAGCCAAAGATTTGGCAGCTCTGCTCCTCAGACAGAGCTAGGCTGAAAGAAGGGGGCAGAGTATATGCACAAGTAAATGTCAAAACAAAACAACAGGCATAAATATATTCAATGGGACTGCAAAGAAAATACCCTGTCACCTCACAAGAGGCACAGAATGGTTAGAGTTGGAAGGCACCTTCAAGATCATCAAGTTCCAACCCCCCTGCCATAGGCAGGGACACCTCCCACCAGACCAGGTTGCTCAAAGCCCCATCCAGCCTGGCCTTGAACCCCTCCAGGGATGGGGCAGCCACAACTTCTCTGGGAAACCTGTTCCAGGGTCTCAACACCCTCACAGTCATTTGTGGTCAACGCCAGGTGACAGAGTTTCGGTGCTGAGTTGACGCTGGAAGAGATGGTTCAGTGAAGAAGTTGCTTTGGGTTGGACATGGGAGGCTTGCGAGATCCCAGCCCTCAGCTTGCTTCACCTGTGTATGTGTTTATTTGTCCCTGGCCTGAGATGATACTCTTTCTTTCACGCACGTCCTGTTGTGTGCTTTGAACCAGTTTGGGCTGTGGAAATAGGATCTGTAGAGTCACCAATGAGAAGTTCATCCAAGTGTCTTTCCATCTTATGTGGTTTGTATCACCAAACTGCCTGAAAGCTCTTGTGAGTGTGTTCTCATGGGATGAGGTTGCCTCCAGCAGTGCCTGGACTTCTCATCCTGGGAAGTGTTGGCTGACAGAGGAGTCTTCCTTTCACACCTCCCCATGCTATGCAGTCAAGAACAGCAATATTTTGAAGACCAGGAAAAAACAACTTCTCTCTGTGATGAACTTGCCCAAGAGGTCAATATAAATGACATTTTTAATCTGGGCTGCTTGCCCTTTTGCCTTTTTTCAATTATTATTTTTTAAGTGGTGACCTCTCCCTTTTATTTTTTTGACAAAGAAGAAAAGCAGACAGCCTCCAGTTTTTAACTATAAGATGAAATTTGGCTTCTCAAGGCAGAGATGTTGAAGTCAATGTGTTTATAGAGTGCCTAGGGCAGGGAGGGCAGTGGCTAAGACCCATGGGAGCTGAGGTGAAACTATTTATTTTTAGTTATTTATTTGTTTATTTTAAATACAAACAAATTCTGAGAAAAAAAATTCTGAATGAAACTGATGCAAGAGTTGCTACAAACAACTGAAAAACTTTTGCTCTTGGTTCTTGGGTCACATGTGGAACTTGGTGAAACCACAGATGCACTCCATCCCAAACTTTTTTGTCTTTAAAATAATACCTTTTTTTCTTAAAGAGGTACAAGAATACATGTAACTAAAGGAGTTCTGTTTTGAGGTTTTTCTCGCTTTGTACTGATGGAACCTGTCGAATTTATTTTCTGGAAAAGTGAGCAGGATTGAGAGCAGGGTGACACGTATGTGTGAAAGCTGTGAATGTCCCCCCATTCCTTGGGGCTTGTAACCTTTGGCAGGTAGGGCAAGTCTGCTCCTCGCTGCCAGTTGGTAGCCATCGGGAAGCCTTCATGATGGACAAATGTGTCCACATCAGTGTTTTGATTATTTTTTATTTTTCCACCTTACTTAAAAAACATCTGGTATATATCAGGGTCCTACACACCCTTTTTGACTCTCGGAGCTGTGAAATGAAAAAAGCAACTTGTATTCTTCTGCGACCAGCTCTCACGTTCTCATGTGGTGCCTGTGCTGTCAGACACATCAAATTAATGCTTCGACTCCTGCAGTTTGGAAAAAAAAAACCCCAAACTTAACCATTGGGTTTAGATGAGCTGCTCAGTAAATTCCTGCAGTGAGTTGAGGGGAAGTGCCCACGAGAGGTTAAGATGCCAGTGGTTTTATGGTCTCCTCAGCCTAAGGCAAGGGCAGAGTCGAACCCACAGTCACCACTATTGACCTTTGCTGTGTTTCTGCAGGACAGGAGTTGGTATTTTTTGCAGAGCAAACATTGGTGTTTCCCTTAACATAAGCAATCCTGTAGGAAGGTGCATCCAGGCGATTAAAAAAATAATCAGCGTCGTGAGCGCACGCAGAGGGAATCTGCTTCGATACGGGAGCGTTTGTGTCCCGTGGGAGTTCTGTAGCCCCTTCCAAGAGGAGAAACAAGAATTTGTAGAAATGTATTTGGTTTAAATCTCTCAAAGTGCTTAGTGCTGTCCTGATAGCCAGGGGAATATTTTTGGTGATAGCTTTTTTGGAGATGGATAGATATAGCATAGAAGATGGGTGGCACAACTCCCCAAAGACTTTTATTTGATATTCCCGACCACAATGTTACCAAGACCCTGGTTCATTTCCCTGCTGATGAAAAATTTGGGTTCTCCTATTTGAGCCCTCTGGAGGCAAAATTTCGAGAGGTCAAGGGTTGGCTCTGTTGCAGCTTCTTTTCTCTCCTTAATTCCCTAGCCTTAATGGCAGTGTTTTTCTCTGTAGGTACTTCTGCCACGCTGATTAAAGACAGGAAATATTTAGCTTAACCCTGAGGCAGCTTGAAGCATGTGCAGGATTCGTTAAAAAACAGTGCTGTGCCCTCCCCAGCAGCAGAGGGAAACGGGGGGGGGGGGGGGGGGGGGGGGGGGGGGGGGGGGGGGGGGGGGGTACTGGGGGTGCAGGAGGACTCATCCCAGTGTGGAAGGGGAACTGGTATCGGCTCCCAGATCCCCAGGCTGGATTTTGCCCTCAAGGGCTCTGTTTGTAAGGGAGCCCTCCTGCCACCACCAGCGTGTTTTATTTTTCTAAAGTTGTTTCAACCCCTTTTTCCAACCAGGGCCGGGGAGGGGGAGAGAGAAGAAGAATCCCTTTGGAAGAGGGGTTAGGTATAAAGCCACACATTTCTCCTCCATGTTATGTTCTTCGGCCAAGTTAAAAGGCTCGTTCTGCCTTTCATCTTGCAGGCTGCTTTCTGCAGATATTTCCTAACTTTTCCCATGACGTTTTCGCCTGGTTCTTCAGAAGATTGTACGGGGCTGAAAGAGACTATTGTTTTCTGCAAGAGCACGAGCATGTGCACATGGGCTGATCTGGTCGGCGCAGGATTTCGGGAGTGGGTGGTTGGAGCAGGGAGCGTGTGGCTACGGATCCTTGCAAGCGGCGTGCGCTCTCTTACGCTGTCAGTAATAATCACTGATTTCACTTCCTACCTTCCCCCTTCGCTTTTTGTCCCGAGAGCTGAACTCCAGTGTCGTGGGGTGTAAACAGGGAAACGGCGTACGGGAAGTTGGCTAAAGTGTTTGGGTTTTTTTTTTGGTTAGCAGAGATTGGAGAGCTGGTTGGGTTTTGGGTCCCGTGCCAGGGTCGGCTGCTTGATTATGTGGAGACTCGGCATGTTTATTTTTCACAAACATCATAGGTTTAAAATTGACAGTTCATTCACTTTTTCCTTCCCCGCGTTTGGTTTTTGATTTTTGAAGAACGGGTTAGGCAGAGAAGTTTGCTTTAGAATAGAATAGAATCATCTAGGTTGGAAGGGACCTTCAAGATCATCTAGTCCAACCATCAACCTAACTGACAAAAAAACCCATCACTAAACCATTAGCCTGATGTTTTGGAGGCAGGCTGTGGGAATCGAGATGCTTTTGCCAGCTCTTGAGACACTGCAATCTGTTACACCAAACTCTTTCTGCAAAGCCACTTGCACACAAGACGTCGTGAAACCCTCTTTTACGGTGAGGGTGACAGCCCAGGAACAGGCTGCCCAGGGAGGACATGGAGTCCCCTTCTCTGGAGATCTTCAAGACCCACCTGGAATGCAGTCCTGAGTGATGTGCTCTAGATGTTCCTGCTTTAGCAGGGGAGTTGGACTAGATGATCTCTAGAGGTCCCTTCCAACTCTGGCAGTTCCATGATTCCATGAAATATCTATTTTTGTTGTTCGTTGGTTGGTTGCTTTTTTTTTTTTAATCGGATGGTATCGCCAGGGAGCAAAGGAACCACCAGTGGTCATTTCTGGTTTACACCCAGACCCTTGTCAGATACAACTCCCTGGAGATTTATTATTTCCTTCCCCCCCACACGTTTTGGGAGTGTTACCCTAGAAGATGGTGCTGGGGTGACTCCGGCTCTTCCTGGTGGTGACCCAGCTCTCTGCCAGTGATGGGATCTCACCTCCGCCGGGCACAGGGTGAGAACAGGAGATGCATTTTCCACTGCTGATCCACGGGCATGTTCCCATGCCATGTTTCTAGGCTCGTCAGCAGCCTTGCAGTGCCTCGGCTATTGCTGCTGACTCTGCCCCTGTCTGGTGGCCAAAGGCGGGGTTTGCTTCCACGGTCTGGTTTCGTGTAGGTCTCGTAAGAGGGTGTGTGGCAACCCCACGGTGTTTTTTTACATACTGTTTTATGTATGTGTGAGACAGCATAAAAAGCCCGGGAGTTGGTGTTTTTTAGCAGCAACAGCATTGTATAATTGACAATTGACTCTATCTCCATTTTACGGGTTTCCTTGCTTGGTCAGGGAGTAGCTGCTGTTCGGGAATTACCCCTTGGAACTAGAGAATTCAGGCTGGGAAGGCTGAGGCTTGCTGGTAATTAAAGAATTTATAAGGGTTGATAACCATAGTTTGTTGATGGATTTTGCCTGGCTGAGATATGGATTCCCAGGTGTTGCTAAAAGCACTTGAGCGTTAGTCCGTTTTGTAAGAGGACGGGGAAGAGAGATTGTGAAGTGAGGAGTCGGGGTGTTGGTCTGCTTCCTTTCATCTATGGGCTGTCTTATTTAGCAAAGAGTTTGCAGCCTCATCCATGGTCATGCATATTTTTAGCACCTTGGAACCAAAATATTGCCTTGGCTATCCTTAAAGAGTTTTTCCGATGCTTCCGTGGGTTTGTGGGTCAACTAGCCTTGCTTCACAGGCCACCTCACCACTCTCCCAAGTGATGTTTCTGAAATTACACCACCTTTTCAGCAGCTCACGGGCACAGTACGGAGCACTGGAACCAGTCTGTGAAGCTGCCTTTTCCTATCCAAGGCTCGGTTTGTGTTAGACAGAGTCCTTGCTGCCATAGCCAGGAATATCTGAGGCGTGTTTTTGCTGACAGTTTTCTGCTCCATGCTCCCGAGGCTTGGATGTAGGGCAGTTTGGAGTGGAACTGGCAGTGGAATTCCTGATTTACAGTCAGCGAGTTCATTAAAACCCTAAATTATTTACCTTTAAAGAATTCAAGCCCTGAATTATTTACCTTTAAGGTCTGTCTTCCTGTGCTGTGCATTTGGTTGACTGTTAGCCTATGCTGTTAATATCTAAGGCAGCATAGTATCTATTTGCTGTTAATTTTATTTTCATAAAGAAATGTATTATGATACTGTAACTAGGGTTGGAGTGTGACTCGGTGAGATATAAGATGGATTTGTGCAGCAGCCCTGATTTTAATTCTTGTGAACGCATGGGCATTTTTTGATGATGAGATCGCGCCCTTCTCTTTCTGCAAGTCCCCTGCCCAGTGTTGAGCTGGAGCTGCAAGCTCTGGGTGGACACCCTGTTCGGCCTCTTGGCTTTTCCCTCCTGTTCCATGTTCAGCCATGGGGTTTTATTTATGGCACGCTACTCAAATCCTACTGGAGAAGTTTGGCGTTTCCTCACGAACTTTTTCTGTTTATCAGTGTCAGGCTCAAGAGTTTGACAAATGGCTTGGGAAGCGTTGCCACTTCTGTGCAGGAAGAGAGTTAAAAACAAGAGGACAAAGGGTCTTGAGGATCTTACAGCCTTGCTGCTGAGATGTCCCCATGGTATTTCATCTACTGGAAATGCAGTTCCCTTTTGCTGCAAATGTTTGTTAGTTTTGCTAGAGAGAAGGCAGAGTTTTGGGTTGGTTAGGAATTCACCATTAATTATAGAATCATAGAGTGGTTTGTGTTGGAAGGGACCTTAAAGATCACCCAGTTCCAACCCACCCCCACCAGACCAGGTTGCTCAAAGTTCTGTTCAACCTGGTTTTGAACACCTCCAGGGATGGGGCATCCACAGCTTCTCTGGGCAACCTGTTCCCGTGCCTCGCCACCCTGATAGTGAAGAATTTCTTCCTGATACCTAATCTAGACCTGTCTTCTTCCAGGGACAGGTTTGTTCCCTGTCCTTGCTTGGGAGGTGGCCCTACCTGGTTGGGAGCAAATGCCAGAGACAAAGGCCATGTCTCTTTTCCTCAGCCTGGACTAGCTCATGCTTTTTGCTTTGTGTGGCACCTGGATAGTACCAGGTTTAAACTCTTTGGTGAGACTTTCTTGAGTCTTTACAGCCACTTTTTCAGGAATGGCTCAATCAGACTACTGGGACCAAAATCTTGCACCAGAACTTTCTGGCAGATGTCTGTGTCCAATGATGGACAGAGTAAACTGCATGAAGAAGGGTATCACAGCTGTCCCCTTCATCCCATGCTGTGTGGCTGTGTTTAATTCATATGCCCTTCTGGGGGTGGGCAAGGAATCCACGTACAAATGACTTGAGTTGCATCTCCTGAAGTGCAGGGGTTTGTTTTGTTTGCTTTCAGAGAAAGCAATGAAATACTGATGTTAATGGCATTTCCAGTATTGAAAATCCAGTTGCGTTGTTTCTTTACTTATGATGTTTCTTCTGGCCATCCAGAGAGGCTGGTGGAGTTTTTTTGAGGTTGTGTCTCCAGTGGGGTTTCAACCATATGGGCTTTTTTCTTTCTTACCTCAGTGTGGAAACTTCTTATATGAAGTGTACATTTTGGTTCATTTGTGTATTGGGAGGAGAATTTTACACTGAAGTTTAAAGCTCCTAATCTGTGAAGTGAGGACAGACAACGAAAAGACCCTTTTGAGAATTTCAAGTGGCGTCACAACTTAAATAGTGTTGTAGGTGCAAAGTTCAGGGAAACTGCACCATTAAGTAATTTACTGTTGATGTAATTTTGCAAGTATTATTTTTACATCGCTGCTGCCCTTATTAGCGGCGCGTGTTTACTCTTGAAACTGAAAGAAACTTAAGCAGCTCCCTCTTCCCCCATATTTCTGCTTTTGGTGGTGCTGAGTGTCTGCTTGGCATTGGTCCCAATGGGATGTCCCAGGGAGAGGGCAGAGGATTTGGGCTCAGGAGAGCTGCCTTCTCCTACACAGCTCTACAAGCGATGGGCTGTGGTATCTTGGCCCCCTCTCCAAATTGTTCTCTCTCGCTTCTACTTGGTCGATGAGCAATTTTGGGGAATGGAGTTTTTCTTGTTTAGTATCTTTATGACACATGGCAGAAAACAAAAGACCTAGATATCTGCTGGGAAAGCCAAGTGCTGTAATGCAAATAACGGATAATTGTGTGCAGTTAATCAATTTTCTCTTTTGTGTTGTTTTTCACACAGAGCAATGAGGCAAGAGAGAAGTTTTTAACAACAGAAAAATGTGATTGCGGAAACAACATTGTTGGCAGGAGGACTCGGTGGATTCAGGTAATAACATGACACTGCTTTTGATTGTGCTTTTAAAAACTGGCCAGGCTTCAGGCTGACAGTGGCCCTTTTTCAGGGACAGGGGAGTAGAGGAAGGTGACAAAGGTATAACAAGACCCAGTGGCTGTGAGACTAGGCGAGAGAGTTCAGCAGCTTGGGTGATTGCTGAACAGGACAACAGTGCTGGGGCTGCAGGAGCTTCCTTCCTTATGTGTCAGGCTGTTGAATCTGAGGCTGTTCTTTTTTTCTAAGTCTTCCCCCCCCAAAAAGATTCTCTAATTCAACCTCTTACAGCTGCATCGGCGTAGGCGGGGAAGCTCCATGCCTTGTTTTATGGAAGAACGTCAACTGATTAGCTGTCTCTTCAGACTGCCCAACTCTGAATCTATGAATATTTCCTTTGAATTCCCCCTTTTAACGCATTTCTGGATCAGAGCAGATCATTATCTGCTAAAAAACCCAGACCTAGACCTTTACTGCTTTAGAGGGCTACTGCTGGTTGCTTTCAGTGTGTGGATGAAGACAAATTTCTTGTTGCGTGGTTGTAGGAAACCTAATGTGTGATGCTTAAGCATGCTACTAATATGGTTGCCACAATCTTACCTTAAAATAATGGACTTCAACATATTTAGAGCCTATTTTGTAGGAAATGTAAGTTCCTAGCTAAAACACATCTCTTATGTTTTTAATCATTTTAATTATTTCCCTCACCGAGGGGGAGTGGAAGATGAAGTGGGGGAGTTTACAATGCTAATTGCACTCCACGTTGGTAATGGAGGCCAGATCCTATCCTCAGACTTCTTAGGCAATCCCAGTGAAGTCATCCGGCTCTTCACAAGCGCACGGGTTTTCCCCATGTGTGTTTGATTCCAGGATAAGGGCCCTACAGCGCGCTTTTTCCTGCGCTGATTTCTCACACGTATGAGGAGATGTGAAAAAACATGCGTCTTTTTCAATGTAGCCCCTTGGTTTCCACCTAGCACCCATTGGAGGGGCTCTGCAGTCTTTTATCAAGAAAAATAAATGATCAGCAGAGCTTGTTGCCTTGGGCTGAGCCGTTTCTAACTGGCAAGTCCTTTGCTTTTCCTTTGTTAGGGGCTGGGTGGGGAAAAACACAGTTGTGGCTTTGCACTGCTGTAGTCAAGAGCAAGAAGGACGTCGAAACAGCATGTGAATGGGTGTGGGTTTGATATTTCCTAGAGCCAGCTTCTTTTTAGTATTAAATTCCATACTCCGGGAAGATAGTTGCTGTATCAACATTGGTATAATGACACATTATTAAAAAAAAATCAATATCCAGTCATAGAAATGAGTCCTGGTGCAAGCAGTTGGGTGCTTACAGCTGCGATTTGTATGTATTTGCAAATGTAATGGGCTTTTTTTTCTTGTCGCACTGGTAACTTGGATAAACACTGTATATGTGACTCATTGCAGAGTGTAAACTTATTTTAAAGGAGCAAGTGTGGGATTTGTTGAATATCCTATTGCTCGCATCCCTGAATACTTGCATTAGGTCATGAGTAATCTTGAATTGGCCAACCTGAAAGGAAAATTCCTGCTGATCTCCCATAGGTGACTTCAGAAATAAACAGAAGGATGGAAGTGCATTAAAAACATAAATAGTAGTTAGAATTCATAAAATCATAAAGCAAACATATGGTATGAGGTCTTCTAAAATATAACACTTGAAAGCTTTTTTTGTAGTTTCAGAAAGAGCTTGTTTAGTTATCACAGGAAAAGTAAATATTTTCATTCCTTTTTCTCCAGGTCTCTCTTGCTCCAGTGCTCTTCCTTTTTCTCTTTTTATTTCTCCCAAGAATTTTCTTAATTTGGGGGGATGGAGGGACCAACACCCGATGTGCCTAGAAAGCCAGGTTTGGGGGGGGTGGGGGAGGTGTGACGACACGGGAGATAACACCTCTAATTGTCCTCCTGCTGTCAGGTTCATCCTTGAGGACCTCCTGCAGTGGGGGGATGTTGGTGGGATGGAGCTGGTGTAATCTGTATCGAGCACTCCCCGTGTGAGCATGAGTGAGATGCGACGGGCACCACAGAAGCTCCTGGATTGGTCAAGAACATGCCTAATTTTTAATGTGGTACCCTAAGCATCAGGGATGAGGGATGCAGGGGTGCAAGCTCAAGGTTTGGGGAGGGGGTGGTGGCACCACGTAGCATCCCTGTTCCTCTGCCACATCCTCGGTGGGGATGGCCGTGGTCCCCAGTGCTTCGAGCATCGCGGTGGGGGAGGCAAAGCCACTGCTGGAAAGGAGAGGAAGCCGGGGAGCGGAGGAGTGGGGGGCCGGGTGGGGAGAGAGGGAGGGAGGGAGAGGAGAGGGGGGAGCCGGGGAGGAAGACGCGGCTCCGGAGGGAAATACTCTGTGCTTTGCAGTTGCTTGTGTGGATAGAAACCAGATGGTGCGCTGGAACACCCGCTCGCTCGGGCGGCGGCGGAGCCAAACATATGGTTAATGGTTAGGAGAAAGAGAGCTTTGCGAGCCAGGGCTTTGCTGACTGCCTGGCGTTACAGATTGTTGCAGTGTGTCATTACATTGCCAAACTAAGTGCTTAATACCCGCTGCGGGCGCTGGGCGGGCATTTGCAGGGAGGATGCTGAGGCTCCCCGGGCAGGCGGGAGCCTGGCATCACGTGCGTCCCCCCACGCCCCCTTTCCCCACTGGAAACACTGTAAATCTCCCCTTTTTCCAAGCTCAAAACCTACGGCAGGAAGGTTTTCCCCTTCTGCCTGTCTTTAATCCGTTTATTTCCAATAGTGTGTGGTTGGCTTTGTCCTTTTTTTGGCTTTTTTTTTGGTCCCCAGACACTCACCTAGGCTGCAGCACCGTGCTTACATGCCTGGCATCCGAAGTTCCTGCTCTGGGATCTTTGGGCGACACCAGACCCCGTGTTATCTAAGGAACTGCTGAGCTCATTCATCTCCTTTTCACGGCCCGCTTCCTTTTATTTTTAGCCAAATCCGTCAGGCCTGACAGGCGGGTAATTTGAGCCAGAGAAAAGGGCAAAGCTCCAGGTCCTTTCCACAAAGCAATTCTTCTCCTCCCTCCTGGGAAGGCTCCAAACTTGGCCCGCTCCAGGCAGATGGATTTGTTGAGTCATGTGAGATCATTTACACAAAAACACAGCGAGGCAGTGAAAAGGAAAGAAAAAAAAAAAAGGGAAAAAGGATAAAAAAAAAAAAAGGTAGGGAAGGGAAGCGGGGGGGGAAAGGGTGGGAGAGCGTGTGCTGCCGGGGCTGCTGCGAGCGTAGGAAATGTGCTGGGAGGCAGCGAGACGGAGGAATGCAGCAGATTCATTCTTGTATAAGGTAATGTCTCGTTTACAGTACAGGGTGGAGCCAGCATGGGGAGGGGAGAGAAGGGGAGGAGAAGGGGGAGAAGGTAGAAATCACTGGAAAACAGATCACTCATTTTAAAACAAAACCAAATAATAATAAAAAAATATTTCTCCTTATATAATGCTGCTAATCAATAAATGATAGATATAAAAATATATAGAAATAAACAAAACAAGAAAGCAACCAAGGAGCGAGCTGCCGCGCGTGACAAAGGCGGCGTTGTTGACAGCACGGGATTCCAGTAGCGGTAAACTCCGGGCTGGGAGGTTGCTGGAAAATGAGTTTTTGCTCCGTGATGCAACCCGGAGTTGGCTTTGTCTGGCTGCCAGCTCGAGTGGGGCTGCGGGGAGAGGGGAGCCCGGCGGCGGCAGAGGCACCGCTCCCTCCAGGGCTATGGTTCCCGGCGGTGGGGAAAGGATGGAGGGAGCGATGCTGGGGCATCCTTAACAGTGAAAATTAGCAGGAGGGGGGATGCGTGTGCATGGAGGAAGGTGGGGGAGAACCCCTTCATGTTTTGTTTTTGAACTGGTTGTGGCACGGTCCTTGTTACGCCGGGGGAGTAAATTGCGTTTGTTCGGCTGAACGTTGGTTTTGTTGCCGTTTGCCACCTAGGCTAACCCCAGCGCCTTGGGTTTGGGGTTTTTTAAGTGGGTGGTAAAAAGAGAACATCAAACTTGGGGCTTTTTAGATCTTCATGTATCCCAGGGAATTGGGTTGGGTTAATTTATGCAGCGTTCTAACGAGATACATTCAGACCTTTAAATAGACGTGTACAGTATTTAAATATTGTTAATATAACTTCCAGTTACTCCAGATTTCTTAGCAAGGCAATGTCTGAATATTAGTGTTTTTTCCCGTGACAATTAAAAATCAGGGTACGAGCAGAAATTGGTACTGGAAATGAGTGGAAAAATATGCAATCCAACAAGTCCGGTGCAAGGCGTTTCATTAAATCCTCAGCTGCACTTGGGGAACTCGCGGGAGCGTGTGAACGTGGGTTTGTGTTTTAACTTGACCCTTTCCCCCGCCAAGCAGCATCTTCTGCAGGCTCCACAGCGGTGTCTGCAGAGGTGCATTCCTCTGGGGAAGGTTTGTCTGGAGCCTGCCTCCCTCTGCTTGACCTTGTCTTCCCCTTTTTTTTTTTTTTCCTCCTCCCGCTTCTTTTTTAACACTTTTGTCTGAAAGTCGTCTGGCTTTCCCAGCCCGCTCGCTGTGCTGCCGAGCACGTTCGGCGTGGGGAGAGCCTTCTCTTCTCCCTCTTAAGAGGTTTTTCCCACTTGGTGGAAACCTTTTGTCTTCTCTGTCCTCTTGATCGAGCCGCCTCGTTAATTATGTTGAAGGAGGACTTGGCAGCGCCCCGAATCCTGGCTGGGGTCCCACACCGCACAAACCCCCCAGAGGGGTCCCTGTCCTGCAGTTTAGGGCTGATGTCCCGGGTGAGGATCAGCAGAAGGAGAAAAGTTACAAGGATGAGAATTACCACCAGTTTTGGGACCTAGATTGTGCAATGAGCTGTGGCCCTAGCACGGCGGCTTTTAACAAGGGATGTCTATAGATTGCTCTGAGATCTTCGGATAGGTCCCAGAGCAGGACAGCATTGTTATTTATTCTGTTTGCATAGTTACTGTAACTTTCTTTCCCCTCTTCCCCAAAATACCTAATTATCCTACATTTTCTGTTGCTGTGAGCAACATTTCCCGTAGTTACCCAGAGCTGCAATTCCAGTTAAATTCTCACTTTATAAAGCTAATCTCCCAGCAGCGGCTGTGGGATTTCCAAAAGAAAAGACGTTCGTGAGGAGCCAAAGTTTTTAAGATTTTTGTCTTGGTGGACAATTCTTCATAACTCCTCTGTTAACCTATTCGCATTCGGTATCAATTGAGAGCTCAATAGCTTCATCTCTCTTTATGGCACTTAGAAGACTTGCAGTTTTTTTAATTCCCCTGCAGAGTGCCCCACTCCCCAATATCTCCTTTTCTGCTCTGAAGATGCCGCGTGCGTTGCTTTTTGCATCTTTGCATTGGACAACCAGCCTGACAGATTTCAGGAACTGTTCATGACCCAACTATCGGGAAAATCAGCCGTACTCTTCCTTCCCTCTCTTTTACGGCTGCTCAACTTCCTCACTGTCTTCTAAAACTGTGCTGTCTCTGAGATGCAATCAGCCCTGTAATTCTTTTATCTCACTTTTCCTATCGCTTCCATTCTTCTGCTCTTGTTGCCCCTTTCTCTATCGCAGGATTAGACCAGAAATTTCTCTGCTGCTGGCATCTTCCTTTCTCGCACATACTG
Source organism: Scolopax mira (assembly GCA_004320125.1). NCBI lineage: Eukaryota > Metazoa > Chordata > Aves > Charadriiformes > Scolopacidae > Scolopax > Scolopax mira. The sequence continues at coordinate 372,492 of BJBW01003747.1, read as the reverse complement.
TGGCGCTGCCTCCCGTGGGATCTGAGGACGGATAAGTTTGGAGTTCCTACATGTTGCGTCATGTCTCATGCTTGGCTTCGGTTTGCACAGGTAGAGGGCATCATCTATGGTAATCTTTCTTTCATTGCCACCTTAAACAACCAACTCTGTCTACTTAGACGTGGGGGTCGGTCTCTTCTCCCAAGTCACAGGTGACAGGACAAGAGGAAACGGCCTCAAGTTGCACCAGGGAAGGTTCAGGTTAGATATTAGGAAGAATTTTTACACTGAAAGGGTTATCAAATATTGGAATGGGCTGCCCAGGGAAGTGGTTGAGATCCCTGGAGATGATGCCTCAAAAGACGGGTTGACATAGTGCTGGGGCACATGGTTTAGTGATGGTTTTTTTATCAGTTGGGTTAATGGTTGGACTAAGTGATCTTGAAGATCTTTCCAACCTAGGGGAATTCTATGATTCTATTCTATGATTCTACTTAGGTTGGAGGTCTTCAGTGCCCCCCTCGCTCTGCTGCCTTGGTGAGGGAGGTACTGAGGGCATCGCTGCTTAGGTTGCTTTTTCCAAAGCGATGCAACCTGTAGCCGGGGGCTTGCTTGCTTTCCTCCAAGCACACGAGCACTGTGTTTCCTTCCAAAGACCTTATTCTGTGCCCTAATTGTACAACCTTCCTCGGTCTGAAGTTGTGCCAAGGAGAGATGCTCTGGGAGCGAGGTAACCCTTTGCTTTGGAGCTCAATTTATCCTGCTTGACGGGATCAGAGAGCAATTGCCTTCTACAGAAAACTTGGGCAAACTTTATAATTCTCTGTGGTGATATCTAAGATGAGTGGGGTGCTGACCTCCCCGTTTCACAAATGTTCATGTGTGGGACTTTTGAAATAACCTCAAAAGAAATAAATCTCTAGCCTGACAGCTTCCCCCTTTCAGAAAATCATAGAAGTTACAGTGTAGTGGTGGCAATTTCCTCTTCTTCATGTATGCATCTACAGGGCATCCCAGGGGAGCGGTGAGATTTGTTCTAAACAGATTAATCTAAATTTCCGTGGAGCTTTTTAAGGCATTAAATCTATGTAAATTTTTCTCATCCAGCAACGAACTGGTGCTGCAGAGAAGCGCGGGGCTGTTTGTAATGTATTCGGAAACCTAGCCGCTTTCTGGTTGCGGCCAAATCCCATTAATTGTGATTTCCCTGCTTCCTTTTTCCTCCTGTCGAGCCTTCTGGATAGCGGCTTCTCTTCACAGCTTGTTTGGAGAATCTGCTCTGAAAAATCTCGGCTCCTCTCAAAGCACCGGGAGTCTCTGGGAGCGGCTCAGCTGACTCCCATTTCTGCTAGAAGGTTTCCGTCAGCCACAGACCAAATAACCGTAAATCTCTTGCCCTTCCCTCTGGTGGAGCACAGCAGGGGTAGAAGTCCTTTTGGAGATGAAGCTTTGCCTCTTGCTTTAATGGGACGGCACAGGGTGTATAAAATCAGCTTCTTTAATTCCCTTGGAGCATCCTTAGGGATCCTTGAAAGTTGTCTGAGAGTTCCTAGTTGAGGATGTGTGAGCACCCTCTGACACTGCCCTTGCAGTAGCAGGTTTTTCAAGTTTGTGTTAAAAATAGCTGGTTTAAGGCTCTGTACACTCCATTAGCTTTTAGCCGATCGTTCCTGCAGTGTTACCAACTTTAGTTTTTTTGCCTTGATTCTGTTATAAATTAAATTGGCGTCGCCAAAACCTGCTTCTGATCACGCGCTGTAGAAAAAAGATCATCTTTTACCTGTTTGCAGCCTTTGTGCAGTTAATGAGAACACACTGTCGCTCCCTGATAAATTCATTCATGTTTAATAGATCTTTGTGGGCCGTATTTGGCTTTAGTGGATGTCTCGCAGCTCTAGAGGCGTTTTGGTGGCTAAATAGCTGGGATTAGACACTCAGTTACTCATGCTGGTTGTTTTCCTGTGTCCCTACTGAACTCTCTGTGTTACACAAGTATTTTTAGTTATCACCTTGTCAGATTTGTTTAAGGAAAAGAGAGGTCCTTATTTTTCAGAGATGTTTATCTGTGAGTGAGTGGAATTATATTAATGTGTTTTTTTCTCTCGGCTGATCAAATTATAAGTGCTCAGAGGAAAGGCCCAGTGTTACTTGCAACAAAAGTAAGACTTGCTTTTGCAGAAGTAGAGCAATTTATCTTCTGTATCCACTTCTCTAATTGCAGCTTGTGAAGACCCTAAAGAGTCCTGCTGGTCAAGGATTTCCTTACTGCAGCTGTTGAAAAATCAGATTTAAAATGCATTTCACTGATGCTCAGTTCCACATTTAATACCTCTTGATTAGCATGGTCACAGCAGAAATAAATACATCTCATAGCTTACTCGATCATGCAAAGGTTGAATGTCTTTCTCCTTCATCAGAATACTCCTTTTATCAAAGATAGCTGCTGTCATAGAGCCCCAAGCTGTTGATTAGGTAAAAGGGAATGCCGTAGATGGGAAAATAACCCAGCATCCACAAGGTAGCTGCTTACTAGAAAATAATGAGGTTTCTTTTAGCACCTTCAGCTTGTTGTTATCTATTTGAATGCTTTCTTGAAATTAACGATGAAATATGAAAAAAATAAAGTTGTCATGCCTTCTGGGAGGATGGCATAAATAATTAACAGGGGATATCTGTCTGCTCGTTTTCAAGTTGATTGCATATTGGCTTCCGTGTAGTACCATGAATGGGTTTGAAGCAGCTGTGGTGGGCTTGGACCCACTCAAACTTCTTGCAGCCCTCCTTGGTGCCATTCACTGTGATTAACGGTGTCTGGATGGGTGGTAGAACCCAGGTGGTTATGACAAATTAATTGTCTTCTCCTTGGAGGCGCCACTTGGGTGTGAGCGTTGGTGAAGTCCCTTCTGCCATCAGCAATGTTGGAGGCAGTGGAGCTGTGTGCTGGTCCAAATCAGAGGAGATGTGGAGACATCTCAGGTGGGTAGCTCTGTGCTGCCGAGGGGACGTGTGGCATGGCCAGACTTGCTCAGCTGTACTTTTTTGAGAGCGAGAGGTTAAAAGGACAAGGGTGAACCACGGTCTGAAGCAGACTCTTGCATCTGGGCTCGGTTCTTGGCTGACGCTCATTTGGTTATTACGCAGCTCAAGTGCAGCAAGAGTTTCACCCCTGCCCACGGACTGACAGTCACACACCTAATGGGAAGCTGTTTTTCTGCTGGGTTTTGCCCCTCGTGAGTGTTGTCATCGGAAATAACAGCAAATAAAGGGACAGATGTTTATAGGACACCGTGACCTGTTCACCACTTAAATCTTTTAAGATTAATTCTCATTGGGGCAGAGGGGAAGAAGAGGTCATGCCCTGAAGTCTGGAGAATTTTTAGTATTTAATCATAGAGTCATAGAATGGTTTGGGTTGGAAGAGAGCATTGAGATCATTGAGTCCAGCTGTTAACTTAGCACTGCCAAGTCTACCACTAAACCATGTCCCTCAGCACCACATCTACCCATCTTCTAAAAACCTCCAGGAATGGTGACTCCACCACTTCCTTGGGCAGCCTGTTCCAGTGGCTGACAGCCCTTTCAGTTAAGAAATTTTTCGTAATATCCAATCTAAACTTCCCCTGGCGCAACTCGTGGCCATTTCCTCTTGTCCCGTTGCTTAGGATGAAAATAATGCTAATTTTGACCCTGAAGTATCAGTGGCTTAAGTAGAGCTCAAAGGGCTGCATTTAGTCCAGAGCACTGGAGGAGCTGTGACTGCATGCGTGGGGGAACTCCACTACAGTGCTTCTAGAAGAACTTAAAGGTTGGTATGTCCTAACAGAAGTGGAGACGCACATGTTGATGACGCATATTTTGATTTTCAGTACAGTAGGTGGCAGGAGAGACAAAGTGACAGCTTGGCTGAGGTAGCTGCTTGTCCAAGTACCTCAACACAAATGAAGGCCACACTGCATTACACACAGTGTCTTGGAAAAAGAGTGACATCATGTTGCCAGGTGCTTTTGTGAGGTCTCATCTGGTGTGATAAACATTGGGACATGGGAGTGTTAGACCCATGTATTGCAATGCTGGTGTTCAGTGCCACACTGCACACTGTGTCTTGTGGTCCTGCCATGTCTTCTGGTAGGAGCCCAGCACTAAAGATTTCATAGCAGCCTAAGCCAGTCCCAGCTACAGCTCTTCATCCTCTTTCTCTCACCACTTTGTCCTTGGCCAGGACATCCCCCCTGCTTCCCTCTTGTACCTGCTTTGGTGCTTATGAAGGTGTACCGTGAGCTGCTTGGTGGGGTGAATCCAGCCAACATCTAACTAAAGACAAGACATGGTTGGGTTTTGGGTAACTTGGCAGAATTGTCTCACCTCGTGCTTGTGGAGCCAGGGTTGAGGCAAAGGAGCAAGTGACAGGAAAAATGGACTGACAGCTTCATGCTGCAGTAGAGCTGCACCCTGGATCTACCACCCCATCAAACTGGAAGGAAGAGGTACTTCCTTAATGGGTAGTGAAGTAGATCCTGAAAACTTTTCTAAGCCACCATCTGATATTCTCAGACTTCTGGTCTGCAGTGGGATAAGATAAAGATGTTCCTCATCCCACTTCAGTTAAGATAAAGAGCTTGTTTCTAATTTATGGGAGATTTGCACACAAGGACAAGGTCTGCTCTGGTACACGTGTAACTTGAACAAAGTCAATGACATTGCGTTTGTAAAATGGGGAAGGTGATTTGGCTCAGGGTTTGTAACTGGAGAGAGGATGTGCTTTTGTCTGTTGATTCATAGGGAATTAGCATACGGCTAAAATAGATCCAACCACGTGTTGTGCTTTTTTTCTCCATGGATTGTTCTCTGAAGGACTTTTGGTTATGGTGGAAACAGCTTCATTGTGTAGGCCTGCCAGAAGGCACTGAATTTGCCTTAAAGCCAAAAAGTGTGGACAGTGTTTGGTTCATACTTGTCAGAGGAGCCTTTACTACCATGTTCCAGTGTTGACTTAAGTCCTCCTTTTGTCTGTACTTGGACATAAACTTTGAATTCTGGCATATCAAAGCATGCAGTTGTATGATGGCTTAGATTCTTCATGTTCATTTGGTGTGAAGCCCTGTTGAGCAACTCCTCTTCGTTGCTTACATTCCATTTCTGTGCCCACTAGTTTCGTAAGATTTTTTGTCAGCATTTTTTCAATACATTCATGTTGTTTTTGTCGTTGAAGCTGACTGAGAATTGAACTGGTGTTGGAGTTGTAAAACTGTCGGTGTGATGTAGTAGTGCCAGGACCAGACATCTGTTTAGGTACTTGCTCAGTTGGCTTTGCTGGAGAGCTTGACTGCCCCATAGATAGAACCTGAGCACGTCTGGGCATCTAAAAGAGGATGAAATATCATCCTTGTACTGATGAGAAATGGAGGCAGGAGCACGGTAATTTATTGAAGGTCACGGAGGAAATCAGAAAGGTTGGCATCTCCGTCTGATCCATCCCAACCCAGGAAGCTGAATCCTGCGATTTCTGGTATGATTGCTAACTTTTCTTCCTCTCCTCTGAGAAACGGGAGACTCCTCCCATTGCTGAGATAACCTCTTCATATCACAGCAGGCACAGGGCACAGGTTTACAGCTTGGGAATTGAGTTGAAGACTCATTGCCATGAAAACTGGCACGTTTAGAGGGTACCTAGCTGTAGCTGGGGTGTGCAGTATTTCAAGGGGAAATGGTCTCAGGGGCACAACCAACAGTAGCTGCTCTGTTGTTGCTTTACACATGCTTCAGAGAGTATAGTAACTGGGACATGCATCAAATTTGAGCAGCTTTTGGGCCACTCTATCCATGAAACCCTGTGGTCCTACACAAGGGCATGTCTGTTCTCATAAAAAAAGCCATTTGTAAAGAATGGGATCTTGTTGACCAAATTTTCCTTGAATAGGCTGGTATCTTGCAGATACTGGTATGTTCATATAAATTATATTGGCTGCAAATAGTTAATTGTTTCTGTGACCAGGTTTCTGTTTGGTGAAGATGATCAGGAGGGAGTTCCTATTATTTTAAAGCAGTAACTGATGCTAATTATGAGAAACATGCCATGTTGAAATAGTGGTTTGGTTTTTTGGTGTGTTTTTTTTTTTTTTTAAATAAATTTCCATAAGCAGCTTGTAGACAGCTTTATGCCATGCTGGAAGAAGTCTGACTGCACTTTAATGTTGATACCTGGATTGGTGATTAGGAAAAGATTGTTAAACAACTGGAATTTAAATACCGGTACGGCTTCATTGTAATAATTTCCCTAAAGGCACATTGGTAATTCTGCTAAATAGGGAGTTTAATAGACTTTAATAATGTGTACTTTGGAGACCCTATACACAAAGGAATTATGCATAAAACATTCATTAGGGTAAACTGCTACCTTTGCACGTAATGAGGAATCTGTCGGAACAAAAGCGGTGCGTTGTGTGTGGCAACATGTTGTTGGGCATTAACGGATGGGAGTTACTGTCACCGCCTCACCTACAGCTTCATCCCATGTGATGAAAGTTGCAGCCCATATTGTTTTACCCAACAGTCCATGAATGAGCCAAGGTGGGCATTAGGAGAAGTCCTCTGATGGCAGGAAGGCCGTGGTGGTTCACCCGCCTTTGTTTTCCTTTGATGTGCCCGTTTGGTGTCATAGAATAGAATAGAATCAGAAAATCTTCTAGGTTGTAAGGGTCATTCAAGATCATCTTGTGCAACCATCAACTGAACTGGCAAAAATAAACATCCACACAACAAACAAAATGCAACCCCATCACTAAACCATGTCTCCCAGCACCACGTCAACCTGTCTTTTGAACACCTTCAGGGATGGTGTTCATCACCACCCTGGGTAGCCCATTCCTATGTCTGATAACCCTTTCAGTGAATTTTTTTTTTCCTAATATCCAGCCTGAATCTCCCCTGGCGCAACTTGAGACCATTTCCTCTAGCCCTGTTGCCTGTGACTTGGGAGAAGAGACCGTCCCCCACCTCTCTACACCCTTCTTTCAGGGAGTTCTGGAGAGCAGTAAGGTCTCCCCTCAGCCTCCTTTTCTCCAGGCTGAATAACCCTGGTTCCCTCAGCCTCTCCTCATGAGACTTGTGCTCCAGACCCCTTGCCAGCTTCATTGCTCTGGACCCGCTCCAGCACCTCAGTGTCTTTTTTTTGCAGTGTCGAGAGGAGAGATACCTGATAGGAAATACAAAATAGCCATGATTTAAAAAAGAAAAAAATAAAATAAATAGGAAAGAATAACAAAAAATCAACCTTAGCAAGTGGGTCTAAGCGAGTTTAGCGTTGGGTTTTGATTTGATTTCTCTGTGTGGCTGCTGAGAGCCCTGCTGGAGAACAGGCGAGGAGGAGGAAGGAGCAGATGCTTTTGGTAGAACAGTAGGGCATTTATCTCTTTTAATGAGGTAACATCATTAGTGCTGACAAAGTGCTGCAAATCAATACGTGTAATGGACTGCCGCTGTCTCTGGGTAGCGCACAGGCTGTTGTACTTCTGAGCGTTGGAATCTGCTGAATCACAGGTCAGGCTTTATCTCCTGCCTGATGCTGTTTGGTTTTATTGTTTGTTTTGGGTTTTTAACCATTTGGTTCCCTCCTCCCTAATCTTTGCCTCTGATCTTGGAGAAGTGGAGCAGAGCTCCAGGACACATGTTAGGGCAGACAAAAGGACACTGGTTTTATGAGCGCGGGAGCGCGTTGAAATGCCACCTTCGTCTGTTGCCATAAAAAAGACCTTCTCTTTAATTGGGACGCATGAGGTTGCTAATGTCTTATTTGAGCTTGATTCCTTCTGCCTAGAATGGTTGCCGGTTTTGGTTTGGGTGGGGTTTTTTCTTGTGTTTTTGTTGTTTTTCCCCCTCTTGTCCCCTTTGCCCACTTCCCTTAGAGCGGCGGTGGCGGCGTGGTAACTGGTGGCACCAGTGGCCCTGACGTTCATCAAAAAAGAGCTGCAGGAGAAAGGGAAGAGTGAGGTGGCCATGGGGCCAGACGAGGAGCAGCAGCATATGGGGGGAAATCTGGAGGTCAGAGTTTTCTCTGTACAAAATCCCTCGGTGTAAAAACAGTGTGCATGATTACGCGCAAGGTGACCAAGGGGAGGAAGGAGGTGGATGCCAATGGAGATCCGTCCTTTATTCCTCACTCTTCAGATGGTAAACACAACAGCACATGACTACAATAGTATGAAAATAACAAAAAACAAACATCAAAACAAATCTACAGTTGAAAAAGCCTGGAGATTTTCACAATGTCTCTTTAAAAAATTATTTTATTCCCCTGGAACTCCCATTAAAACCATATTGCCTTCCACCACAAACATAACCCACATGTTTGAGGTACACTGTCTTGTAGGGCCCAGGAGTGAAACTTGGGCATCTGTGCTGATTCCAGGAAAAGAGGCTGTCGGTAAAAAAGATTCATCTGAAAAGATCACGCATGTCAAAACAAAAAAAAGTAGTGGTTCCTCTTTCTTTATTTATCTGTATGCCCCTCCCATCCTGGGCTTCCCAACACCTGCTTGTGGTGAAAGAATATAAACAGAATTGCAAGATTCCTCAGCATTAACTCTTGCCTGACAGCTCCAGCTAAGCACTGCAAGGTTGTCTGCTTTTTCCTTTTTAGTCTTGTTTCTTGCTCCCTGTCACATGTGCAGCGAGCTTCTGCAGCATCCCCAGGTGGCACCATGCCTGGTGGAAGACCTCTCCATGTTTTTGCCCTGCTGTGATATGAAAGTCAGTCATGTTTCATAGAATCATAGAATGGTTGGAATTGGAAGGGACCTTCAAGATCATCAAGTTCCAACCCCCCTGCCCTGGGCAGGGACACCTCCCATCAGACCAAGTTGCTCAAAGCCCCATCCAGCCTGGCCTAAAGCACTTCCAGGGATGGGGCATTATGTTTGCCAGCGTTGATGTGAATCCAGGGTTGGGGTCTCTCACTGCCCACCCCTCTCATGCTACCCTTGGACCAAACCGGGGGGACACGGCTGAGAACCAGATAAGCCTTTTGGTCACAGTTGGTAGGACCACATTAGCATGTGCTGAAGCATGGTCCAGCAGTACCACTGCTGAGTGTCAGTTTGGGTCCGGACTAAGTAAGGCTCTGTTAATGCTTGTTCCTGTTGTTAAATTTAATTGGTGTTCCTACTGGAGGGGTTGGAGGGGTCCACTCCAGCAACACCCAGGGTACAGTCGGCGTTCCTCGCTGCTGAAATGAAAGCATCGTTCCCACCAAGCAAAAATCTCACTGGCTGTCTGTTGCCTCTTTGTGCTTTCAACCGTCTTGAACTGGCAGAAAGTAATGGCCAACAGATGTGGGGAAGGTATCACCTTGGGAGAGCTCTAAAGACCTTTTGTTTTGTTTTGTTTTCTCCCCACATTTCTCTCCCAGAACATCTCTTTTATAATCAGCGTTTCTAGATCACATGCCACAGGCTTTCTGTGCTGTCTTACTCCAACCGTGAAACCAAGGTTCGCTTACCTCCATTCCAAGGCTGGGGTTGGAAAGAAAACCTTACACGTATCTCACCCTCCTCTTGCTGCAGGCACTCCGGTCCAATAAATAAATACTTGGCTGAGTTTTATTGCCCTTTACCCAGTTAACTAAAAACAAATGCCTTCTGCTTTGTTAAAGGCAAGTCATGCCTACTTCTGTTGCTCCAGCCAGCAAAGTTTCTCAACCAGCTTGGCCTCTAAGGGGCTGATTCCTTTTTAGTGACTCTGAAACAGTTCCCAAATCTTTCTGTGATCAACATATGAAAAGAAAATAACATAATCATAGACTCTGTGGAGAGGAAATAGCTGGTCATGCCCTTCCCCGAGTCTAGAGATGACCCACCTTTGCTCTTCTTTCCTCGATAAAACTGGGGCAAAAGTATCATGATGGAAGGCAAAGGGACAGGGGATGGAATGGTGAAGTAAAGAGTTGTTCATATTACGAGCTCCTGTATTAAGATTGTCTGCTTTTTATTTTCCTTTTTTTTTTTTTCTTGCGGATGGTTTATTCAAACTAGTTTAGCATTGCATCTGAGCTTGGCACAGCTTCTCAAGAGGAGACAATGGGGGGCTGCTGGTTAGTGGTGTTTCAGAGCAGGCATAGAGGTGATGCTGCCGCAGGCGCAGCCGCTCGTAAAGCTCGGTGGTTACCTCTTAGAGCAGACACAGGGCAAGGCGTTGATGGAGGAGGGTGGCCAATGTGTGACCGCAGCCCTGGTGGGCCACATGGTGTTTGCCCCACTTTTCCTGGGTGGTCGCCTGGCTTGTACGCAGCTCTTGGAAATAGATCTTCTGGAATGTGAAAACGTGCCTTCTGCCTTTATCCCACAAGTATTTTATAGTTTTGACTGGCATGCACGAAGGAAATGGAGAATAATAGAAGAAAAAACTTCTATAACCCTTCAGCTGTGCTTCCTTTACATACCAAGGTTTTGCATTTAAAGTAAAACGACCAGTCTGTGTTATTGTGCAAGTCTTTTTTAAAAGTTTGGTGATGAGTGTTTTGGTAAATGGGTAAAGGGTTTTGTTGGTTTTTTTCTTAAGCTCATCTCCAGATTAGGTAGTGGATACTTCTGTGTGTCTTCACTCAGAGAGACTGAATCAATGTGGGTTTAGTGACTGGGTAATCTGATTCTTAAAAATTCAAAAGATCCCTTTGTCTAAGATTTACTTGATTTTTGGTTTTAGAGGAATAGGTTGTGAAGGGATCTTGGCTGTCTAGGGATTTTTTTTCTTGTTCTTTTCTTTTTAGTAATGATGTTCTAAACCAGTAAATATCCAGGGCTTTGTAAGTCTCCTATGTGAGTGCTGTATGAAGCATGAGAGAACATACAACCAGCATCTTTCATTCCTCATTCTGTAGCTATGGCTGCCATCTACTCACTAGTTCTGTGATCATGGCTCTTCATGTTTGGTATAAGATAGGAGCAGCAGGTCTCTTCAGTCCCTTCGTGGAGAGAAAAGATAGGTCCTTGCCAGCAGGACTCCTTTCTCCCTCAGGTTCAGCTGCATAACCCGGAAAAGGCAGCCGGCACATGAAAGGAGTTGTCCTTTCAGAGCACGTTGAGGATCCAGCTTTGCTCCAAACGTGAATCAACCACGTAAGGCTGAGGATCCTTTGTACTGCCAGAGAAGCCCCCTCCCCATAACAGTGGGATCTTTGCCTCGGAAGTAAGAGCTTAAAAAGACACAAACATTTGGCAGGGGCATTGGAGCAGCAGTGGTAACCAGCAGTGGTTGTGAACGGCAGTAAAGCAGTGCAAGAGCATGGTTGGGGGGGATCTGAATGGGCATGTGCAAATGAAGAAGAAAATCTTTGCTTTTCTCCCAGCATTGCCCTCAGAGGTGTCCTTGTCCCCTAGGGACCTGATCCTGGTTTTGTGAGGGATGCTCGAGTTGCTTGGCTTCTGAGCTTTGTGAGTCTGGGGGTCAGTGTCTCATTGTTTGCAAGGTGCTTTGCATTCCTCTGCTGGGAACCTGTAAAAAGTATACATGTAAAAATTCCCCCTGCCTTTGCAGTGGCTTTCAAATGAAGTACCTTTTGTTTTGTTAACACGACGGCTCCTTAGCCTGCTTTGTCGGGAGCTCACCGAGATGCTTCCCAGCAGCTTACAGCTCTTGGTTCTGTCTGGGAAGAGCCATCTATAATCCAGCAGGATACAGGTCATGGAGCTCTTTGGAGCCTCTTGGAAAAGGAGCGGTGGATTCGGCTGGATACTTAGAGAAGGTGAATATTCCGAGGGTTTCCCACTGTGTCCCGCTATTCAGGGTTGAAAATTGCAGCTCACATTTATCCTCTCAGTAGAAGGAGGCACTCCTCTCGGGCTCCTGGAGGAGACCGAGAAGAGTACACTTAATTGCTTGGTGAATGATGTGAAAAGTCTTGGAATGGCAATCTAGCCATTGCTCATTAGCTAGCTGAACCTATTAAACCTGGACGGCAAGCAGGACCGAGCCGGCCGCCCTTGATTGCAGGCAGCTAATGGAGCCATGGGAGCAAGCTGTGACTGCAGAGCGGGATTGGCAGTGGACTCCCATCAGCTTTCCCCCTTCTGAACACCCCCTACGCTCCATTTAGGCTTTTGGCTTGGAGACAGATGATTTCAGAGCAGCAAGGAGGGAGCGGGGGGAAAGACGGAGGGACGGAAAGCATTGTTTTCCCAGCTATGTTAGCTTTGATCTGAAGTTAAAAGCAAAGCAGGACTCTAATGGCATTGGCAATTTGACATTTAAACCTGCAGAAGCCGAGAGATTTGTCATCTGGCTGTGGCTGGCTTCAATTATGGATTGGGTCTTGTGCAGATGGTTCCGTTACACGATGCTAGAACACAAAAGGGAACGCCCAAATAATGTGACCTGGCATCTCCTTGGTGGTTTTTAGCTCTGAGGGAATCAGCTGCTTTTACACAGCAAGGACATAGGTGTTTTCACAGAATCACAGAATTGTTGGAGTTGGAAGGGATCTCTAGAGATCATCTAGTCCAACTCCCCTGCTAAAGCAGGGCTGCCCAGAGCACATCACTCAGGACTGCATCCAGGCAGGTCTTGAAAATCTCCAGAGAAGGGGACTCCATGATCTCCCGGGGCAGCCTGTTCCAGGGCTCTGTCATCCTCACCAGAAAGAAGTTCTTCCTCAGATTTGAATGGAACTTCCCATGTTCCACCTTATGCCCCTCGTCCTGTCACTGGGAACCACTGAAAAAAGTCTGGCTCCATCCTCCCTCAAATGGCCCTTTAGGTACTTATAAGCATTAAGTTTTGCTACAGGTGAAGTATATCCCTGTCTGCAAAAGAGCTTAGTATCACTTCCTTGCACCCTCATGCCATGCTAGCAGCACAGAAGAAAATAAAATTCACTCATTAGCTGGATAATTGAGGGCTTGCTGGTTTGTGTTTTTGGTGTTTTTTTTTAGGTTCTTTAGTAACTTGAGGGAAAATGAACAGAATTGAGATTTGCTGAGGAAATTTGAAGCTTTTAACCTTTTGAACACAAGAGAGCCTCAGCTGGAGGTGGATGCAGCCCTGGCCGTGGAGCATCTACCTCCGGCGCCCTCTTGGCATCGCGCTGCTGGAGCGTTGTCTCGGAGCAGTTTGTGCCGTTTGCTGAATCGCCAGCATCTCGCCCTTGGGCCTTCCCCTGCCTCCCATCCCCTCGCCCAACCTTATTTACCTTGTGGGTTTTGCCAGGATCACAGCTCGGTGGTGTGGCTCCGGGCCCAGTCAGACCGTCTGTCAAGGAGAAGTCGTGGTTTTGACACGTTGCCTGAAGAAAGGGCATGCCCAAATGAAACCTTCGTTTGACTTGCTCCTTCAATGCTTTTGAAGCGGCTGTGTGTTGGGGAGGGGGGTGTTTTCTGTTGTTTTGCCTTAATTTCCCCATTGTGGAGAGATGGTTTTTTCGTTTCTAGTCTGGATCTGTACATTTTGTTTGTGCTGCTGGCAGATCCTGTCAACACCCACTTTTCAGTGATATTTAAACTTTAAAAGATAAAATAAAAAAAAATCTTTGGTGTCATGGAACACTGACTTGCTTGTAAAATAGTTCCATAAACCGGAGATGCTATTTAAAAATATTGTAGGAGTCTAGTAATACATTAGCATTTTATGCATTTCACTCCCAGCAGTCCCAAAGCACTTGAGCTGTAGTGCAGGCATGGAACCCTGCTGAGATGCAGCTCCTCGGATGGAGGCTGTAAACCAGCCTTTGCTGAGGATGCAAGGAGTGTCAGACTGGAGCAGCTTGAAACAAAGCGGCCAGAATAATCTGCCTTCTGGAGGAAAATGCCATGAAAATCATCAGTCTTTGATGTATGGCAGCTGGGGGGTTGGCTCAGGATGCTCTCCCACCTTTTGACCTGCCCCAAAACTCCCTCCCGCCAAACCTGAGCTGCCCTCAGGCTTTGCTGCAGGTACAGCTCCAAGGCCAAGAATTTGGACAAACAAATGTTCACATGGGCTCTATGGTAATGACTTGTTACCTTTAATTTTGTAATCTTCACTGCATTAAAAGCAAATGAAGGGGGCCTAAAGGAAAGCTGCAAGAAGGACTTTTTACAAGCACGTGTAGCGATGGGATGTGGGACAATGGCTTTGCACTGGAAGAGGGTAGATTTAGATTAGATACCAGAAAGAAATCTTTTTACTATGACCACGGAGACCCTGGAACAGGTTGCCCAGAGAAGCTGTGGCTGCCACATCCCTGGAGGGGTTGAATACCAGACTGGATGGGGCTTTGAGCAACCTGGTCTGGTGGGAGGTGTCCCTGCCCAGGGCAGGCTGTAACTAGATGATCTTTAAGATCCCTTCTAACTCAAACTATTTTGTGATTCTAAATGATGCCTTTGTTTGCCAATGGCTAAAACCATAGTAACCTGCATTAGCTGAGGCTGAGCTGGGCTGAGTTGGTTTGTGGTGGCCATGCACCAGGAGTTTTCCTGCACTGTTTCCTTCTGTGATGCCAAAGCTGTTGTGTCCCCAACACGGGTGAAGCATGTTTCTTTGCATTGTCTTGGGTATCCTCCAGCCCATTTTATATTTGGGTCCCTTTAAAGCCACCAGTTGCTCTCAGATTAGCTATTTTATAAGTTTCTCAGCAGCAGGGATGTAGAGCCTCAGCGTGAGGACAACAAAACCAGTTTTAGATGATTTTGAGACATCAGTTTCTTTATTCTGGGAAATTCAGCCTAGCAGAGGCTAATAAAAACTAAAATTCAAGTTTTTATAGTGTTTAGCAGAAATAATACCACAGTGCATTTTCTGGGTATCATTTCAAAACCTCGGTGACATTTTGTCTGAACGTTCCCATGCAGGCACCATTGTATTCACGTATGAGAATCTCAGGAGCAGTTGGGGGTGGAACAGCAACCTCACTGGTGTGTAAGGGGGATCCATCTTCCGAAAGGAATTGCGTCATGGCCAGCTGTGATGTCATAGTTCCATTCAGGCAGCTGAAAACAGCCTCCCAGTCTGGTTTTTCTAACCAAACAGCAGAGCAGCCTGTTCTCCTTTGTCACTCTTTACAGACAATGGAGTGATTCATTCTTTCAGTTTTAAAATGCATCATGTCTAAAAGAGAGATTTTTTTTTTTTTTTTTTAAAAAGAACTATTTATTTTAATCTGACACAATTCTGTTTGGCAGAAGGAGCCTTCTGATACACTGAGTTGGGAAGCAATTAGTCTTGTGAGTGTGAGATGGGTTATAATCTTAATGTCATTTTACCATGACTAAAATAGGCTAATTTTGTCCTTCGTTAATCCATGCAAATCCTGTTGATTTAGCAGCGTTGTGTGGCTGAAAACAAGAAAGTGGCTGGCCTATATTTTGGGAACTCCTTGCCTGCTGTAAAAGCTCAGGAGAGCACCTTGTTTAGCAAAGCAGCCGTCCCCCCTGCATGCTGGATCCCCACTACCAAGATGCTGGCCCAAGGCAGAGCATCCCATGCAACTGTTGCTGTTTCAGAGCTAGGCAGGTGCAGCACAAAACCTTTAATTTCTCTAGATAGAATCACAGAATTGTCTGGGTTGGAAGGGACCTTTAAGATCATCCAGTCTAACCATCAACCTAACTCTGATTAAAAAAGACCCCAACAAACCAACAACCCATCACTAAACCATGTCACTAAGCACTATGTCCGCCCATCTTTTAAATACCTCCAGGGATGGTGCCTCAACCCCTTCCCTGGGCAGCCCATTCCAATAATAACCCTTTCAGTATCAAAATGTTTCCTAATATCCAATATGAACCTCCCCTTGTGCAACTTGAGACCATTTCCTCTTGTCCTATCGCCTGTGACTTGGGAGAAGAGACTGACCCCCACCTTTCTACACCCTCCTTTCAGGGAGTTGTAGACAGTGAGAAGGTCTCTCCTCAGCCTCCTTTTTTTCCAGGCTGAACAACCCCAGCTCCCTCAGCCTCTCCTCACAAGGCTCAGCAGAATATGTGTGCATGCAATTTGTGAGTTTGTTTGTAGCAAAATAGGCTAAGAACATCAAACATTTCTAAGAGATGGCAAAACCTGATTTAAATGAAATGAGAGTCTTTAAAAGCTTGCACAGATCTTGAAAAACACAAAGAAAGGGCTGGACCAAACATTGCCATTTCGATCAAATGTAGAATCTCCACCTACTTACACTGAAACACATTTAGGTCAGTGCTTTGTGCTTTGCAGAATCGTCTCCCTAATCTCCTTCGGAGCATTTCTGACTCTGATTTGGGGGGGAGCGCTTCCAGGCTGAGACTGGTAGCGAAATTGTCATACAGAGTTAATCTGTTGAAAGGCTGGCGTAGATAGAGAGGTGCTGAATTCTGAAACCCGCTGTTTACTGGCAGGGTATACTCGTGTGCAGGTATTAATTTTTTTGGAAGCATTCAGCCAAGGTATCCGGAAACGATTTTTTTTCTTTTTCTTTTTTTTTTTTAAAATCATTTGCCTAAACCGTGGAAGTGAATTCTCGTTGCCTGGGTTGGTCTCGCTTTGTTTGTGTTTTTCAGCAAGACTCGGAGAGGTTGTGTCAAATGATCTCTTCTATATGCGGTTCCTTGCGTTCGTCAAATAAGTGGAGCAGAAACACGGTGTCCTCCTTTCTCTACCCCCTTTTTTTCATTTAATGAAATGGGAAATGTTGAAGCTGCTGGAAACCTTGATGTGACATTTTCTTGATGCGATGATGCCGTCTCTTAGATTTGGGCCCTGCAAGCGTGTTACATACATCAAAAACTCCTCTTTTGCTGGTCTTCTTTAGTGCTGCTGTTTTCTGACGTTGGTAAGGAATAAGTAATCAGGCTAATATATCAGACATATATATATATTTAAAACATGTAATGAAAAGTACTTCATGGGCAGATGATTTAATGGTTTTAAATTGGAAGAGGGGAGATTTGGATTAGATACCAGAAAGAAATTCTTTCCTGTGAGGGTGGTGTGAGGCACTGGCACAGGTTGCCCAGAGAAGCTGTGGCTGCCCCATCCCTGGAGGGTTTCAAGGCTGGATGGGACTTTGAACAACCTGGTCTGGTGGGAGGTGTCCCTGCCCATGGCAGGGGGTTGGAACTTGATGATCTTTAAGGTCCCTTCCATCTCTAGCCATTCTATGAGATTAGTGGTAAAGCTGTTGGTCAAGCTCACCATTACCATAAAGGATCCCAAGATTGAGACTTCTGTCAGAGGGCTTGGGATAATGGGAGATGGGGTTGGGATGTAGGATATTTTTAGGATATATTTAGCATATAGACCAGGGTCCCGCAAGCAGGGGCTTCAAAAAGATTGTAGCTGGAGTGGTTGTGATTGCAGTGTGAATGTGGGCGTCACATAAGTGAGAACGAGCCTCCTGGGAATGATCATTGGCACTCTGTCTTCCATGAAACCCCCATGTGCTCACCCATGTCAGTACATACGGCTGCTGCCCGCCCGCTAATGAAGAACGAAACAAAAATGTTCCACAAGGAAGTCTTCCCTTGGCATTCATCCCCCCAATTATTTCTTTTTCCGTCTGCTCATCAGGCTCTGAAATGGAAGGCAAGAGAGTTACAGCAGTGGAGGAGTTAAACTACGGAAGAGGCGACCCTGTTTGTTCTCCAGGCTTCACAAGTATCTCAAGCGCTTGTTTTTGGGAACAGGAACTGGGGCCTTGCTTCACATTGGGTTGATGCTTCAGGTCTTGCCTTTCTTTGTCTGCACTTATTGTTTTTTCATGAGCAATAAAATCAGAAGGTGACATCAAACCCAACCTTGATGGAGCATTGCAGTGGCAGATAATATTAAAGCATGCTCCGTCAAAGAGGGCTAATTGTCAAGAGGTAGAACCAAAACTGCAGCGCAGTCACGCACAGATTTGTTGTCTAGCCATTATGAGGCCAAGCAAAGAAAGATAGCTGTCACAAAATTGAAATTCATAATCAAAGCAAATGAAGCAGTATTGTAATTACGTGGGGTAAGAGAAGCTTAGCTGTTCTCTTGGGCATCTGAAATAGTCATTTCAGTCTTCCTTCAACTTCTTCTTTTCTTCATCCCAGACCAAAAAGCTACAGATTTTTGTAACACCTGTATTTACTCAGACACCTGCTCTGGGCTAGATAAAGTACAGGGGATGTTCTCTCCTGGAGACTTGGTGCAGACAGGTACCGGATGATGGCTCTTCCTCAGCAGAGAGTAACTCCGGGATGGTCTGCCTTTCAGAAAGTCTGGGGGGAGATTGCTCATGGCATTTTAAAGTCTGGATTTGAACAAGTGGATTCAAGAGTCTCTTTCAGTTTCAGAAACACAGGGCACTTTTTATGCTGCTTTGTACTTCGGAACAAAGCTGTTTTCTGTGGGGAAATGATGTATCAGATAACCACAAAAGGCGGAATTACTTAACTTTTCTCAGAGTTTTACACTGAAGAGTACTTTAACCACCAAATTTTAATTAAGGCGATCTTACAGATACCTATTGCAGCATACAGAGCTTTTACATCTGTGGAAGCTGAGGCACAAAGAAGTTGCTCTGGGTTATACAAGAAGGTTTTTAATACAACCCGGGTCCCTTGTTGTTTGCTTTAGCCTTTACACGGCTGCTCGTTTGTTATGGTGTGTTAACAACAAGAGGTGAAATGCAGATGGTTTGGCTTCTGTAAGGCAAGTTCTCCATTGGTTACACTTGCTCAGTCTGTATTTATACGACTTGAGAGGTGCTTATCTGCAAATATTGCTGTCATCTCTGGTTTTTATGTTCTTCTGATTATCTCTTCTTTGTCTTCCATGTTTGTGTCTTCTGTCTTGATTTGGCAAGATTTAAAGGCTGACCTTGATTTCTAAATATCTTGGATAATAGCATTTTTTGTCTCATTTTTAACCAGAAGACTCTTTTAACCCCAAACTCTGTTTTTCCCTTCTTCCCTCTCCCTACTCCCTCTCCTGCCCTGTTCACCAATGCAGACAGTGCCCTTACCTAGTCCATTGACCATTCTGCAGATATATAGGATGGCTGATACCATCCTGATTTGGTCTGGCTCCTACATCGCTTGTTTGGTTGATAGGTACCCCCCACAATTTTACTCTGAAGTTAAGAAGTCCCAGGTACTGGTCATCTGGGTTAAATTTCCCTCTGTCCCACCACGACATCTCCTTCTGTGGAGTGTGTCTCCCTGAGGCACTGAGCTTTTTGCAGTGTTGAGCTACTGCTCTTTTCAACACTGCTGGCCCCATTTTGGGGCTCTCTTGAACACCCTGACTTTTGAATGTTAATATTTCAGGTCTGTGGCTTGGCCATCCAAGTGCAAAGTCTGCTCTTCCCCCATGAGTTACCCACCGTCAGGGGCTGGAACAATTTTATCACACGAGGCTCAAGTGTAGATAACATCTCTCACGTGAGGTAGTATAAATTGCTGGCAAAAGGGACCTTCCTTTTCATTCTCCATCTGCTGAACCAAATAGCACCATAAGTATAGAAGAATATGAGCTAGTTCGGTAGCCAAAAAAGCATTTCCTGAATTTTTTTGTCCCAGCTCTAGTAGGTGTTAAGTTTCTGTGTTTCGCTGTATTTAGGGAGTCCTAACGTGAACCTGCATGAGATTCTGGCAGTGATAACTAGTAATGTATTAGCGTGCCGGGGATGAGGGAGGAAGGCAATGCAAAATGTCACGCTGAAGAAGGCATGAACAATTCGCTGCAGCTCTGGAGCCAGAACACAGCTGCTTCTGAAATAGAAGATGTGGTTTCTTTTTTAAGCCAGGTATTGAAATGGCTGCTGTTGCTGTAAAATGTGAGTACTCTGCAATCTTTTTCATCTTGCAGTGTCCTTACTGAGCAGAATGTAGGTGACAGGAAAACTGCTGTGTTCCCTTAGCAGTTGACAGCGCATAGGAACCACCTAACCCGACAACCAAAACAAGGAGTGAGGTTGTAGAGTCTCCTGACCCAAACCAAACTGGCCAGATGACATGGTTGAGAGGAAAAGCAGTACTGTGACACACTGTGTGTGGGGCTCAGCTACAGGCAAAAATCTGTCCTCAGAAAAGAGGCAAATTAGAGAAAGATGGTGAGATAGCTGTTCCAGCAAAGCACCTGACAGGGAATTAAGAGATTCTGTCTTGAGTGAAATGATATGACCTGCTTCGGTGAAAACCGTGAGCTGGCAGGCCTGTGAGAAGTTCTTCAGGGAAAGTTTTGGGGGAAAAAAAAAAAAAAAAAAATCAACAAAACCCACCCAACCATTGAAAGTAGGTTTCTGGAGCATTGGAAGAAAGGCTGCAACAACAAAAGAGGTGCAGGTGAAAGAGACGGACGAATACATTAAGTAAAATCCTTTGAGTAAGCAAAATGTCTGTGACCAGGAATTGATGAAGAGCAATCTAAGAATGAAAACAAAGCTATAATATATTCATGAAGTAAGATGATTATAACTCAGAGGGAGTAGCATTAATTATGACTTCCAAGGCAGAAAAATAGCTTATAGACTGGGAACCAATTAGCGGTCGATTGCTCTGAACTAGATTTCAAGCACAGTACATGAAATGACAATTACGCAGTGTTACCAACAGACAACTACTTTGATGAGATAAGAGCTGTCAGCAGATTTGGACCAAATTCCTCAGCCTGACATCTGCTTACTAATGGGGAGACTTCCTTCTCATGGTTAAGGACAGTAACAGAATGGAGGAATCGGTGGCCAAGCATCATCTTCTGTCTCCAGTGCAATAACATGGGGCCTGGGAGAGTTCTGCCTGCTCTTGAGGCTCTTAGTGATGTGTGGGCACAGTGTAAAGAAACCCAGAGCAGTTGGTGGAACTGCTGTGATCTGAGTGTATAGGAGGCAAACACTCCAACAAATCTCCATGTGCAGTAGAAGTGATTGTTATTTTTTGAGACAGGACCAAAAAGAGAAAACCTCTGCAGGAGAATTAGTAAGGGAGATATTTTTTTTTCGATTTTACTACTAAGTGAGCAAAGCATAGGTTGATAAAAATGGTTTTCAGCTAAGCAAGCTCAACCAACTGGGCTTTCCAAGGATGGAAATATTGAAGCCAACGATGGACATTTGAATGCTGATGGGAGGACCGTTATGACTTTGCCAAAGGAACTGAAAATGCCAAATTAGAGATGCTGTCTCACAGCACAAAGGAAGATGTGAGAAACTAAATAAAACCAAAATTTGAAGAAGGTACAGGTGAAGACCATGGCTGCAAAGTGATTGAATGAATAGCTGTTGAGTTCTTCAAGATATATGGGAATATGAAAAAACAATAATCTGACTGATGGAGAAATTGCATTCCAGTTAAAGCATCCTAGAAAGGTTGAAGAGAATTTTTGTTCCCTTCATGAACAAAGGTACAGTCATGAAAAATGAAAATAAACCAAACCAAAACAGATTCTGATTTTTATTTTTTTTTAATAGCTTCATCTCAGCCATTTCAATTCAGGAGATAAAGGAATTTGCAGATTTTTGGGTAGCCTCTCCTCCCCCTGGCTTGTGGCAGATAACCTGCCAATCTAACGCAGTTGTTTTTGATGTTCTTGGGGTGGGAGGAGGGTATTTTAATTACCCTTTTCAGGAGATTCATCTACTCTTTCCAAGAACGTATGTATAATAATTATGAAGTCTCGACAAGCTTCAACTATTGAAGTAGGTGGAGAGCTGAGTAATGGTTCATCATGGACAATGCTGGTGTAAAAGAGACTTGTGTTCTGTCACCTCTTTACAATTGCTGTTGACTTGATGTTGACATGACCAAGTCACCATGAGAAAAAGTGCATCTAGGTACAATACAGTGACGTGTTACATCAGTTAGGTCCAGCATCCTGAGAATGGGGTGCTTAAATGACAATTCAGACAACATGTGAGTGAAGACTGTCTAGCATCACAGGGCTAGTAATTACTTAGGAAAACAAATCTCAGGGGACCTTCAGCAAATCCCAACTGGAGCATTATATAAAAAAGGCAAGGGAATACAAGGAATGAGTCAATTTACATGTCTTGGCAGGAATGCACCAACCAGCGGGGAAGTCCAAAAGGAAATGTCACCAACTGGCAAGGCAGCATCTGCGTTTACCAACTTAAACAAAATTAGTCATTGAAAATACAAATGTAAAGACCAAACTAGGACTCTTCCACTCGAATGTTATTTCCATTTTAACATGTGGATGTGAGTGTTGGAAACTCACCAAAGGCACAGACGCCTCAAGCCTCCAGAAGTAAATACCTGGGGAAAATACTAGGTAACAGACGGAGTGAATTTGTCAGGAATGCAAAGATCTGTCGCTTTGTCACCGCTGTGTCCCTCAAGTTCTCCAGGGTAAGCGATGGAAGCGCTTGGGTTGTGTGCTGAGAGGGAAGCCAGCAAGCCTGTCCGAGCAGATGGGCTCTTGAGCAGCTGGAGGAACACGCAAATGGTCAGAGCAGATATTAGTCGGCGTGTGAACGCTTACTGGCACCCAACCATACAGAAAAACTGGGGAGGGCAGATAAAGATGGGCACAGATTGCAGAGCAGCATGGCTTCCAGAGCAACATCTGTGGGCGCAAGAAGGCTTTGAGGGGAAAAAGTGACTCCTGTTTCACTTGGTGGGGGGCGAAGACAACTTACGTGGTGTTTCCCCCTTTGAGAATTTTAGACTATTTAAAGTTAGGTTACTGAGAGGAATTGGAGCTTCCCGGTGACTGCTCTTCTGACCCCGGCTGCACTGCACACAGGAGCCAAAAGATCTGTCATCTCTGGTCCAAATTGCTTTTTCTGTCTGACCTCAAGCAAATCACGCCATCCCGCTGGTTCTCCAGAGCTCTCTGACCACAAGACAATGGGATTTTAATTAGGAACAGTGGACAGTACACTTGTTTTTCTGGTTTCACAGCCATCCATAGGGGGTAGTAGGTGAAGCAAGCTGCTGTGGAAATTGGAGAAAAAAGCACGTTTCACACACTGTGGTGGGAGTGAAGAAGTTGCTTGTGGCTTTATTTAAA
The DNA here is from genome assembly GCA_004320125.1 of Scolopax mira. Lineage (NCBI taxonomy): Eukaryota > Metazoa > Chordata > Aves > Charadriiformes > Scolopacidae > Scolopax > Scolopax mira. The sequence continues at coordinate 349,572 of BJBW01003747.1, read as the reverse complement.
AATGACCTAAGATGATGTAGCTGTAGCTACAGATCATCTTCAGAGGTGAACACTAGCCTATACCATTTGTGAGTGCTTGTGTCTTTGACCTAATCATAAAATAGTTAGAGTTGGAAGGGACCTTAAAGATCCAACGCCCCTGCCATGGGCAGGGTCACCGCCTACTAGAGCAGGTTGCTCAAAGTTTAATTATGCTCAAAATATTAAAAGTAATACCATTTTGCATGTTTTTCATTTGGTGTTTTAGATGATGGCGGTTACTACAGTGAAAATACCTTTAGGTTATTGAGTTTCTGGCCACTTTGTAGAACGTGGGGACAAAAATAACATCCCACACTCTTTTGGGTTTTAATCCTTTCTTCGTTTGTTCAAATAGCACTTCAGTCCTGTGTTCTTTATAGCTCTGGTTCCTTTCTGCAAACTCTGCTTTCATAGAAGAGCTCTCAGACCTTGTGGGTTCTCCCTGCTTTTATGGCTGCAGCTCAGCACCTTCTCCTGTGTCAGGGTTGAAGCAGTTCACGCTCCTCTGGCTGGGCCAGTTGGGCTACCCCATCCCTCCTGCTCTTCTTTTGACATCTGGACTTGGGTAACTACAGTCGTCATTTCTATTCCTGGTGGCAGTGTCATTAGCCTATTGAATGAGAAGCTGATTATTCAGGGAGTTAGAAATTTAAGGCAGAAAAAGCTTATTTGATCATCTGCTTGTGCTCTCCCTGCCAATCTCCTATTATTTCTCATCCAGCCCAGCTTTAAAAGGTTGAGTCAAGAAGATCTCAGTCCTGTGCCTGGGGAGACAGTTCCAGCGCCCAAACCCAACCTTTCTGCCATGGAATCCTAAGATTTCCCTCCAGAATTTAATCTTGCTGTTCTACTTGCACGTTCCTCAAGGGCATTTATTACCGTTTACCGTGACCTTCTTAGCTAGCTGGGTTTTGCCCTTTTGGTTCTCCCTCCAGCCTTTCTCGTTAGTCTTGAAGGATAACTATGGCTCCTGGTGATGAGAAGTCTGTGACCGAGCATCCTTTGGAAGGGTTTTCTTTCTGCCTGCCCTCTTCCATGTTGGGGAACCCCACAGGGAGAGCCGTAGCCCATCGGTGTGGACAGCCCCCCCACATGACACTGTCCTTTGTGTCTAGAGCCACCAGATGACAAAAATACACACATCTCTTTACCAGCCAGGAGCTAAGTCAGGTGTTTTCCCTGTGGGAACTGATAAGCATCACAAGCTAAATGAAGGCAGAGTGTCTTCTCGCATGGGTGGTGTTGCGAGTGAATCTGCCCTCCTCTGGAGATGCTCATACCAGGGTCTGAGCTTAGGAAAATAATCAAGGAGCCTTTTCCAACCATGGTGAAAGGCAGCCTGTCTAAATTGATCCTGCTTCCTTTGGAAAACTTCTCTGCTAAATGGGGCTGCAGCCGCTGTGTGTGCCATCCGCGCCAAGGAGCTCATCTGGATTGCACTTAAGAGGGAATTTTGGACAAGAAGAGCTTAAAAGAACACGGGACCTGCTATGTTTGAAATTTTGAAATCAGTAGACGTCAGAATATGGTTTGGCACCAAACTGGGTAGTAGATAAGTCAGGATGCAGCAGTTGTGAGAGCCAGGGGCTTGCCTGGGGGGCAGCTCCAGGTGCCCGAGGGCTTCCCCAGCGGCACTCCACAGAGCCACCAGAGCATCTGGCAAAGCTGCTTGGCTGTTCCTTCAGGGAGCTTCGCTTGCAGGATCCCAGCTGGAAACCCTATTAAACTGGTAGCCAGCCTTCTTGAGACCGCTTTTCTCCCCCCGTGACCCAGCACAGGCATGGGCAGCACTGCCTGCCCGGCGAGGCTCAATCCAGTCCTTCGGGCCCTTGGCATAACTGGTTGCGGATAACGTCCCTAGAACCACAGTCCTGATACAAACTGGTCGTGGCAGCAGGGATGGAGCTCGGCGGGAGTTAGCCTTTGGGGTATTTTGTCAAATTTTTGAAGCGTGAACTGTTGGTAAACCAGAGCTAAGGGGGCAGAGTGGTGATTGGCAGGGAGCAGGAGTATAAAGCAGCTGCAACCCCACGGCCGGTGCCCAGCATTAGACTTCTTCTTGCCCTTTCTCTGCAGACCCTCTGGTGCTATCACTGCCTTACCCGGGGGCTCAGGGCACCCAGTACAGATGGAGATAGAGATGGAGAGACCTTATAGACCTCCCTGCTATGGGAGACCTTATAGCAGCCTTCCAGTATCTGAAGGGAACCTACTGGAGAGATGGAGAGGAACTCTCTGTCAGGAAGTGTAGTGACAGGACAAGGGGTAATGGTTTTAAATTGGAAGAGGGGAGATTTAGATTAGACACCAGAAAGAAATTCTTTCCTGTGAGGGTGATGAGACCCTGGAACAGGTTGCCTATAGAAGCTGTGACTGCCCCATCCCTGGAGGGGCTCAAGACCAGGCTGGATGGGGCTTTGAGCAACCTGGTCTGGTGGGAGGTGTCCCTGCCCATGGCAGGGGGGTTGGAACTTGATGATCTTGAAGGTCCCTTCCAAGTGTAGTCATTCTATGATTCTGTGAGATGGCAAAGATGACAAAACACTGCAGTGAGTGACCTTGGCCCAGGAGAGCAAACTCTCTCCAGCTCTCCGGCTGACAGCCCCCTTAGAGTAGGGGTTTGCCTGGGTGCAGATGGTCACAACGGAGCTCTTGGTCCCTTCTGGAGGCAGCAAAAAGGGATCCATCCATCTCCTTGAACATGAGTACCAGAAACCGTGTGATATGTGCCCAGAAAGGGACTGTCACTCTGCATCGATGGTGAAGGAAATCTGGAGAGATGACTGTCCCTGCTGCAAACCTCTACCTTGCATCCCAATCAGATGAGGTTAATCCTGCTACAAACTGCTGGAGTGATGTGATCATCCAGCAGTAGACAGGTAATTACCTAATATGTTAGATTTCATTGCAAGGTGAGTATAGTGACCAGCTGAAGTAGAGAGGTGAGTGTGAAAGGTGTAGTAGTACTGAGATTCTTGTATCTTTACCTCGGGGTGCTTGATATTGTTCGTTAGCTGGCAGCAGATGAGGTATTCTGTCGTAGTCTTGCACATTTTGACAGAAAAAGTGTTTTACAAATAAACATGGAAGTTTTCTAAAAATATACTAATAATAAAATATACTAACATCATAGGCAGCTTTCTGTTTGCACCTCACCAGCTTTACATCAAGAATAATTGACATCCACAGTTTGACCTAAAGTCCAGGCTTTTTTAATTTGAAGAAGGCTTTTATAAACCTAAAGCAATTGGTTTTATTTTCTTCTTTTCTTAAATCCCGTGGAACCATTGTTTGTAAGCAAAAATAATCCATGTAAGGCTTCAGAGCCCCAGCTTGATTTTCATAAGTTGGTTTACTTATTTTTTGCCTTCCTCTTGATCAGGACAACGGGAAGAGCTTTAAAGATATTTTACTTCGTATGAAGCAGTATCTTTGTTATGGCTAAGACTGTAAGGACATCTCAGTTTCAGTTGGCTTCCACGTCCTTTAATCTCTTCCGGCTCTGCGTGTCTTTTTGGATTGTCTTGAACTGATTAGGTGCACAATTAAAAAAGTTCAGTTGGCGATCACAAAAAGTACCACAAAGCGTCGTACTCTTTGACCACCTTGCTTTCCAGGAACCAGGAATGAAAGCATTCCTTAATTCTACAGTCTGGCTGTTTATTTTCACCCCTGAGATGTGCAGCAGACATCCCCACTCCTCCGAGTGTGGTCCCTGGATGTCCCACCTGCCAGTCCCACAATCTGGGTCCCGGTTGGGGATGCCTGTGTGTGGCTGAGCGATGCAGAAAGAAAGACTACAAGGGGTTTATCCCATTAGAAATAAATTACAGTGTAGTGTAGCATGAAAACGATGTGTCAGTGAATGCAGAACACAGGATTACCTTCTGTCTCTTTCCTTTATCATAGATAACAGAAGCAGTATGGGAAGGAGATTTATATTGCACTCATTTGAAGCTGACCAAGCAATTTAGATGAGATGAAATAGGGATTTTATTTCTGGAAAGAGGAATGTGTTCCTGCTAGAATGTCATTAATTGCTTTATTATTTAAGGCACAAATTATATCCAGCAATTTGTTGGTCTCCTATTTTTTCCAGTGGAAATAATTCACCATGGAAAGATTATTCTGTCAGAAAATGATGATGAACCTACTAACGAATTTAGTTGAAAGAAGCTGAATTTTTAATTCAGATTCTGTTTGTCCCCCCCCACTCTCTCTCTCTCAAAGAACCATGTGTGTATGAATTTCAATAAAAACAGTAGTGGCTTTTCTAAATACCAAAACTTTAACAAAAACCATGGCAAACACTACTGCAGTTAGAATTACGGGCATCCTCACACGTGTTGGGTGCTGCTGTCACGCTGTGGTAGTGGTGACACCACATGCCCATGCCCATGGTTTTGCTGGTGCACGTAGAAGAGAGAAGCCAGTCTCTTTGCTATCTGTCTTTGCTCCTGTCGGTGCATTTCTCTTTCCTTTTATCTGGTTCCCCCGTCACCCTGCCGCCAGCAGGCTGGTGGCCTGTCTCCGTCACCCAAAGCCGGGCTCTATCTCCCATATCTTCCTGCCTGGAATTTGCTGTGCCAGTATTAACCCAGTGGTTGCCTGCGGTTAATTTGTTTGCCATAAAGACCCAAATGGTGTTGAGCCCAAAGGAGCCCCTGTCCGAAATCACAGTTGCTTCCTAGAGACGCTGCTTGTAGAAACAGTGTCTTCTGCATCGTGCCCAAAGCACAAGCTTTGGCATTTCTGCTTTGCCCTTTGGCTTGGGATTGAGAAAGATTTGGAGTTTGTGAGATGAACAGGGTCTTTCGTACCAGTAGTATGCTCAGGTCGTCTCTAGAGTCCTTGCCAGCATTGCTTCCTTTGGTTGTTTCACCAAGAATTTTAGAATCATAGAATAGTTTGGGTTGGAAGGGACCT